>CAKNXH010059329.1:74178-128929 GCA_932178445.1 Andricus quercusramuli | reverse complement strand
TGCATGTGAGCCGGGCTCATCGTTTTTATTTGCTGAATTTTTGAAGGACTGCCAAAAATTATTTCCAACAAATTAATACACGTTTTCGTTGTATTTTTTTTTACGTAGAATACGATGGTGTAATTGGTTTCATCGTAGGAATTATGTAAAAAGAGCTAGAGGCAAAAAACGCGGTTTTTAGTGGTTTTTATTTTTTTTGAGGTCGTTCCACCACTTTTAAAAATCTGAAAAAAATCACAGGAATTTTTGAGCCAAAAATACATAAGATAATTTTTTCTTAGCGAGGAGTCGGTCTTTGTTTCCGATCAAAAATTGACCGAGATATTGCAAAAAAACTCGCCAGCACTCAATGGTGTCCCATGTTGCCCCATGGGGATCTAGGGGTCTGAAAAATCTAGGAAAACGGGTTTCTATACATGCCGAATATCAGGTTGTGTTTAGTTATAGAGGTTCCCCACAAGGCAGATTTGACAATCTTATCCGGCTAGACCCTTTCATCAAAACTGCTAGACCCCCCCTACAACTCTGATATTCAGGAAACTGCTTAACCCTTATATCTCATGAAATACCAGTTGTTGAAGTTGATTCGTTGCGTAAACTACTCTTACAATAGTAGTAACTTACCCCCAAAATATGGACCAAAAGCAGCTGGGGCATATTTATCATACTTATCTGGCTACGGCCTTTCTACAACTACTTTTCACTTAAACATGACAACCTTAAAATAATACAAGAACTCTAATCAAATTCATAAAACTAATTATACACTATCTTATTCGCCTGATGACTATAGTTATAGGTTTTGAATAAATAAGCATTGTTCGCATCGAACATGGGTTATGGAATCGAAATTTGAAAATATCATATTACAAAATACAAATAAAAACTAAAGTATTTAATGAATAATAATGACGATTTTGTTTATCAACTTACCTTTATTAATAAAAAAAACAACAACAAAATAGCAGCCAAATTGTCCATTTCCACGCTATACGAGTTTACACTTGAAAAAAGTCAACTGGAACTATGCAGTGCGGAAATAGTATACGAATACGTTGCGGAAGGGTTCATGAGTAATCAACACTGTTTAAAAATACAATTCAGTTTATTTTACATTTAATCACTGACTAAAGATACCTAGAAAAAAAGACAGAGAGTACTGTCGACATTCAAAGTCACCCGCGACCGCGGAAGTACGAAGATCTCGTGGAAATCTTGCACACACGCTTTTATGAGATTTTTGGGCTAGATTATACAATATATGCATGCATGTAAAAATGAGGACTTTATTTCCAGATCCCAATGGAATTAGATCTTGCCTCTTTGAAGTCAATACGTGAGTTTGTTACCCAAGTTCTGCACGACTTTTCGGAAATCCACGTTCTAATTAATAATGCTGGAGTGTACGTGCCTCTGAAGGAACATGCTTTTACACAAAACGGCTTTGAAGTTCATTTTGGCATCAATCACCTGGGTCACTTTTTATTAACATACTTACTCTTGGAAAGACTTAAAGCGAGTGCTCCTAGTAGGTGAGTTACATAATATTCTAATTAACAATTTAGATATTAAATAATATGCTAAAATTATAAGCATCATCCACTGTTATGTTTACACGAAACAATGCATTATCATCGATAGAATCGTTATCGTGACTTCTAAACTATTGGAATCTGGTACTATTGACTTTTCCAATTTGAATGGAGAAAAGGGATTAGCAACTGAGGGTCGCATGAACCCAAGCTATTGTAATTCAAAATTGGCGAACGCATACTTTGGATTTGAACTTGCGAAAAGAATGAAAGACACCGGAGTTTGCGTGTATATGGTTTGCCCGGGTTTCACTTATACAGGATTATTTAGACATGTTAAACGGAGCTGGCTTCACTACATAATTTTTTCGCCAATTGCTTTACTGTACCTGCGTACCGCCAACCAAGTAAGTCTAAATATCCTTATTAGATATTCTGAAAATGTAGAACGCAAAAATAAATAATTTCACAAAAATATTAGGGGACAAATTCAACATTGAATAATTTCAGATTTAAGTTTAAAAATACGTATAGGACGATTTGAAATTAAGTAGAACCTTAATGAATTTTCATAAATTAAAATGTTAAATTTTAAGGCTTTTTCGGGCTTCAATCGTGTGCACAACTATGAATGTTGCCGACGTTTTGTGAACATTGCAGTTCACTTCTTCAGGGCTGACCTGAATCTGAAGTTTCAGGTTATGTTGTTCTTATAAATGTATTCTCTACGATGCCTGTGATTGGCCAGAGCGCCCCATGGTGGAGACTGGTCGAACTTGATTGGCCAATCAAGTCTCTCTTAAAAAGCACGGGAGGACGGAAAGCCAATTCGGATTGGTATTATATCCATTGTCCCTATGGATGTAATTAGGGTGCTTTAAGATTTCGATTGGTTCTCTATGTTTTCTTGGAAAATTATTGCACGTTTTTGCGATGATGGTTGTTTTGTCGAATAAGATGCTACGTCCTGTTTCGATATGATGCTCAGCTAGTGATGATTGCGTGAAATGTTTTAGCCTAACTTTACTCTCATGTTCCTTTATACGTTGGCTCACAGCCCTCCCGGTTTCTCCAATATAGACTTTGCCGCAAAAACAAGGGATAAAATATACTCCCGGATTACTGTTAGGTGCCTTTTTATCTTTAGGGTTATTTAGAAGTTGTCCATTTTCGCAGGTGGCTTAAATATAATTTGGATGTTGTATTTGTTGAGAATTCTTCCTATTTGTTCTGTAATACCTTGAATGTAGGGTAGGATGGTGGTCTTTTCTCTCTCTCTTTCTTTATTAGGTTGTGTTGACTTGTTTTTTTAGTGTATTTTTTATTGCTTTATTAATTTGTTTGTTTTTGTAATCGTTTTGTATTAGGATTTGTTTAAAATTTTGTATTTCCTTTTGTAGGTTATCTTTATCTGTTGTGGAGACAGTTCTGTATACAAGGGTTGATGACTGATTGCTTTTGAGATGGGTGGTGGTGGGAGGAGGCATGTAGGTATCTGTTTGTATGGGTAGGTTTTCTGTAAACTTCATGTCCTAATGTGTCATCAGATCTTTTGTAAACTAGTATGTTCAAGAATGGCAATTTCCATGAAGATGTTGGCTATTACAGCTGAGATTGGTGATCCCATTGCTGCTCCTGAGGTTTGTCCGTAGAATTGATTATTGAAAGAGAAGTAGGTATTAGTGAGACAGTGTTCTATCAAGGGTGTGAGATTGGAGGGGAAGTTTGCAAAGGATTTAATAATATCGATTGTATCAGCAGGGAGGCAATCCCCTTTTTCATAAAAAAAAGGGGAATAGGGGACGGAAATGAGTAAAAAAAAGGGGACATTTTTTGCTGGAAAAGGGGAAACCTTCTCAAGGAAAGTAGGTACAAAACTATGCAATTCGATCAGAACAGCCATAACCATCGTAGTAATATAAATAATAGGCCCAGCATTTATGATGATAATCATATTTTTATTTAGAGTATTACAGTACATTTTTTTTATGTTGCACAAACTAGCAACGACTAAACATATTGTATAACACATTTTGCAAATCTCTGTTTTTTCATATATACTATATATATATATATATATATTTTTTTTTTACATACATTTTATGCAAATATAAAATTTACTACAATCGAGAACATAATATATTATGTTAAATATTTAAAAACTAATTAAATAATTTTTTGTATCCCGAACGATTAACAACTTCAGTTTTCATCCATTTTCAACTTTTTAGATATGAAAGTGTCTAAAATATTTGATTTTCGTTTTTCTATATTTTTTTCGTAATTCATCTACTTTGTTTTTCTGGATTTTCTCGGCTTCCCGTAAAATTATATAATGGAGTGACCGCGACATATAAAATTATAATTATTATGTTTTATTTATTTAAAAATATTTTTCCTTAATTTTGGAGGAAAAATTGATCCAAAGATATTAAATATTTATTCACTATTTTTTAGAGAATGGGTTTTCTTTTAGGAAATTCTCAAAAATTCAAATACACGCAGAGTTTAAAGGATTTGCTCGAAATCGTATTTTTGATGGTAGCAGTACGTCAAAGTTGCTTTTTCATATCCATTAAAAATAAAGACTTTTATGATCAAGGTATTTGTTATGATATTCACAAAAGGCATATATTTCAATATCTTGAATTTTCAACAGCAGAAAATGGTCATGTTATTATTTATCATTACTTAAATACGATAAATCTTATGTCACACTGTGACACCGTCTCATTAAAAATTGATATTCTGGGAAGTGAATAAATTTTTTCGACAAAACTTGCTTTCTTCGTGTTTATCTGAACATCTTGGCCAGATACGTAGTTTCTATTCGTCGCTGCGAGTTGCGTAGTTTCTTTTAGGACCCATCGATTTGTCCTTTGTAGCAATATTAGAGGCGACCGGAGCAAGGCGGGACAAAGGCACTACTTCTCAATTTGTATTTTGTATTCGTAAAGAATTGTTTTGCCATATTCAATTCTTTACGAAATTAAAGCATAAAGGTTCACAGTATATAAAGAACAATTTACATTGAGCTATTTCGCAACAGATAGCGAGTATTTTAATGAAAAAATAACTTGTCACCTTCCGCACCGGTATCTACTAACAAAAGGTACTTATACCAAGTTTGTTTGGAATTCATTATTTCAATATTTTCATAATATTTCTTTCTACATACTCATTTTCCTATAATAGTTTGTCGTACACAGAGTACGCGTCAAACTCAAACTGCGCGGTCATACTAACAAAATGGTGGAATTAAGCGGTTGCGTGACTTGGACGAAACGGGGCCCTCAAGTGGCTAGACCATGTATGTATTGGATCATGAGTGTAACTGTCTGATACTGGAGTAGTGCCGCGATCAGCGCGCATGCGCAGCAATTTAACATAGGTAATATATCTACACTGTAATATATCTACACGGAGAAAAAATCCGGGGTTTAGCGCAAGAGAGTTCAAGGCGCTAACGCATGGACTATTCAACAGGCGCATATCGCAGGCGTCTCTTGTTTTATTTCCAAGAGCTTCCACGGACTTTCTCGGTGAGTCTCCTTGGGATTTGCTTTTAGACCACGCCGTCTGCCTGTTGACACGTTCGCACCACTAAATGTTCGCAAGGAGACTCACCGAGAAAGTCCGTGGAGGCTCTTGGAAATTTTGCTCGCACTTTTAGAATTAATGCGTGACAAATGTTCACGCGCTAATCCCTACATTTTTCTCTCCGTGTATATATCGTTTGAACTCTTCGTTTTCTATAGATAGATTGAAGTCACCGTTGAAAGTCTCGCTAACTCATGTCCACGGATTGTTATTCTTCTATTGTTTGTCGCATCGTTTTTATTGAAAAAAGGGGAATAGGGGGACAAAATGTATAAATAGGGTAAAATAGGGGATATTCAAGAAAAAGGGGGAAAATAGGGGACACACTTGCATCCCTGTATCAGAGATTTGATACTTTCGTAAAGAAAGATACTACGGCGAAACTTCGTAGGATGTCTTGGGGTTGAATGTGAATCTGTTGTATCTTTCTGATGAAGTCAAAAGAGTACGTACGTACGTGTACGTGTACGATAATAGTACGTACGTGTGTGATAAAATTTCCTGTGAAAGGATTTAGTTTTTCGGCGAGAAAGCGTGCTAGGTTGTAAGTTGGTGAGTTTATTGCGCTGACGATCGGGCCGAGTGGAATGTTGTTTTTGTGGATTTTTGGGAGTCCGTAAAGTTTTGGAGAGATGGAATTAGTAGGTTTTAATTTAGATATTGTTTCGCTGTCAAGTTTTGAGTCTTTTAGGCGGGTTTTTGTTTTGCTGACTATTGTTCTTGTGTGGTCTTTTTTAAGCTTTTTTTTATATTTATCGACAGAAGGCCCATTATTTGCTTGTTATAGTCTTCTTTATTAATTACGACTGTTGTGCTACCTTTGTCTGCGGGTGATATTATTATGTCTTTATTCTGATTGAGTTCTTTAATTGCTGTTTTTTCTGTTTTTGTTAAGTTAGAGGAGGGATGTAGGGCTTGGCGTAAGATGTCATCGTAAAAGCATCAACTCTACTATTAAAGAACTCTACGGGGAGAGTTTTTTTTTACAAAAACTAACACTTTTATTTAACTCAGGTTTTCTGAAGCTAAGCTACTAACATCTTTAGCTTTCTTAAAACGATGTAGAGACAATAACATCGTTCCAAAATTCTTACAGTTGAAAACACATTTGGGAACATCCAAATAAATTCTAAATAAAACAAGTTTGCTTCTCTTAAAAGAAAGAATAAAACATACTAAATTTGCCGTGCACACTACCTCCAAGAAAATATTAAAACTTCACCTTTTTCTTTCGAAAACTCTCAGATTTGACATTTGGTCTACATTGGACGGCATATCATTTGACCAATCCCAACGGATTAAAGATTTTTGCACTCAGAAACAAAAAAATAAAATTTGACAAATTACTTCCAGTAAAGCACGCACCATTAACTAACACAGTAAAAAAACATCTCTAACCATCCCCTCAGCAATGAAATGATTTCAGCCTTATCTAAAGGACATAACTGTGCAGTAGCTCCCTCCAAAATCCCGAAAGAAGAAATTATCAGTAATTTGGAATGCACAATATATACCCTTCCACCCGACAAAGCGAATGACATACGGCGTAGGACGGCCAACAGTTTACGCCAAGCCCAACTTCCCTCCTCTAACTTAACAAAACAAGAAAAAACAGCAATCAAAGAATTCAATCAGAATAAAGATTTAATAATATTACCCACAGATAAAGGCAACACAACAGTCATAATGAATAAAGAAGACTATAACAATAAAATCATGGGCCTTCTAACTGACGATACATATAAAAACTTAAAAAAGACCCCACAAAAACAATAGTCAGCAAAACAAAAACCCTCCTAAAAGACTCAAAACTTGACAGCGAAACAATATCTAAATTAATACCTACTAATTCCATCTCTCCAAAACTTTACGGACTCCCAAAAATCCATAAAAACAACATTCCACTCAGACCGATCGTCAGCGCAATAAACTCACCAACTTACAACCTAGCACGCTTACTCGCCAAAAACTAAATCCTTTCACAGGGAATTCTATCACACACGTACAAAACTCTTTTTACTTAATCAGAAAGATACAACAGATTCACATTTAACCCAAAGCCATTCTAGAAAGTTTCGACGTAGTATCTCTCTTTACGAAAGTACTCCAATTTCACACCCTTGACAAGAAGACTGTCTCACTAATACCTACTTCTCTTTCAATAACCAATTCTACGAACAAACCTCAGGAGCAGCAATGGGATCAACAATCCCACCTGTAATAGCCAACATCTTCATGGAAAATCTAGAAACTGAAATCTTTAACAAATCCAAGCTTAAACCGGAATTTTGGTGCCGTTACGTTGACGACACTTTTGTCATCTGGAGACATGGACTAGATGAACTACACAAGTTCTTCAATTTCACCAATCAGTTACACCCTAATATCAAGTTCACCATGGAAATTGAACAAAACGAAAAATTGCCATTCTTGAACATACTAGTTTACAAAAGATCTGATGACACATTAGGACATGAAGTTTACAGAAAACCTACCCATACAAACAGATACCTACATGCCTCCTCCCACCACCACCCATCTCAAAAGCAATCAGTCATCAACCCTTGTATACAGAACTGTCTCCACAACAGATAAAGATAACTTACAAAAGGAACTACAAAATGTTAAACAAATCCTAATACAAATTAATAAAGCAATAAGAAAATGCACTCAAAAAACAAGTCAACACAAACTACTAAAGAAAGAGAGAAAAAAGACCACCATCCTACCCTATATTCAAGGTATTACAGAACAAATAGGAAGAATTATCAACAAAAACAACATCCAAACTATATTTAAGCCACCTGCGAAAATAGGACAACTTCTAAACAACCATAAAGATAAAAAGACACCTCTCAGTGATCTGGGAGTATATAAAATCCCTTGTTCTTGTGGCAAAGTCTATATTGGAGAAACCGGGAGGGCTGTGAGCCAACGTGTAAAGGAACATGAGAGTAAAGTTAGGCTAAAACATTTCACGCAATCAGCACTAGCTAGCTGAGCATCAAATCGACACAGGACATAGCATCTTATTTGACAAAACAACCATCATCGCAAAAACGTGCAATAATTTTCGAAGAAAACATAGAGAAGTAATCGAAATCTTAAAGCACCCTAATTACATCAATAGGGACAATGGATATAATACCAATCCAAATTGGCTTTCCGTCCTGTCGGGGTTTTTAAAAAAGACTTAATTGGCCAATCAAGTTCGACCAGTTCCCACCATGGGGCGCTCTGGCCAATCACAGGCATCGTAGAGTATACATATATAAGAATTCTCACGAAACGTCGGCAACATTCATAGTTTCGCACACGATTGAACCCCGAAAAAGCTTTAATCGTGAAAGCATTACATCTACTATTTAATGAATTTTATCAATTCAATCTATATTTGAAGGGGCCAAAGGGATGTTTCTTGATGAAAGGAGGGAAAATATTAATTCTTTCCAAAAATTTAATTGTGAAATATTCGAAATGAAGAGCTTAACGTAAATGTAGTAACATTTTAATCATTTCTATGCACGTGATGTATTATCAAATTTAAATATTATCATTATTATTACTTTTCAGGGAGCTCAAACAATTGTGCACTGTGCAACTAATCCCTCTACGAGTATTGAAAATGGAAAAATATATCGAGATTGTAAATTGTACGAACCAAAGAAAAAGCTGGACCCAGAGGTAGCGGTTCAACTTTGGGATGTCAGTGCGAAGCTCACGGAAATCTCTGATACTGATACTGTCGAACTGTCAAGTTAAATTGCAAGAATTGGATGTCCTCATCCGTTAATGCATCACTTCATATTAATAGATCGAGATATAGTCACTTAAGCAGAGTAATTTTTTTACGAATGAAAAACTAGAGACTGTCTATTAACTTTTATTAGAAAAAAAGATATACTCGTAGATAAGTACAAAAGATTCTTGAATTGTATTCTAATAATGATAATGTACTACGGCAATTAAAACTAGGTACTGTATAGATTCGTTAAGGTGTAGGGGTCGTTGCCGAAAATTGGTGAAATTTAGGTCCCGGTCGTTGTACCAATTTGCATGATTTGTACATTTAAAAAAAGTAATACTAGGATAAAGTCCTTAATATTCCACTCGGTAACAATGCGTTGACTATATATATTCAGATTTCAGCTCTGGTCGTTTCGTTCAGACTGTTAAAGCCGGTCGAAATTTAAGTCAACATTAATCAGAGAAACGAATATTTATTGAAAGTTATCAATCATTATCTTCCCAAAATGTGATTTTAAAGTGACTTTATATTTGCAAAGGAAATGAAGGTACACAACTTCGAATACATGTTTTAAATAAATAATATGTTTAATTATTATTGTGGAGTGGATATATGGTATCTCCTTTATCGAGATTGAGAACTTATTTTGGTCATACGTTCAATATATATAGGTTTATTTAATTACATATGTGACGTGCGCCGAAGAAAGGGGGCTTACTCTGGAAAAATCGAAATCGAGATTTTTACACCTTTCGATAGGTTTTGAGTTGCTCTTTTTAATGAAACCATCGAAAACAATTTCCGAGCGTTATTATTGCTAATAATTGAGTTGATAGGTACCCGAGAAATCGTGCTTTCGCTCGAGAGCTCGAGATCCCGTGAAACACCTCCCACCACTCACCACTACATCTCCGCGTCTCATCTATACCCCGTCCGTGAGCAGCGCCGCTACATGCGTGAGAATGTAGTGGCAAGCGGAGAGGGAAGATTTCGTGGTCTTCCGTCTCTTCTAAAAGTCGCGTCTATAGGGTCGACTTCGACCGCTCGTCCTGAAAAATCTCGCTTTCCAAAGTAAGCCCCCTTTCTTCGGCGCACGTCACATATTAAGAATAAATCGACGTTTCGACCCGTCTTTGGGTCTTCCTCAAGATAATAATATTATTACAAAAGTGTCTGAAACAAATCATTCGATGACATTGAAAACACAAACAAAACGGTTGTCAATCAAAACTGTTAAAATTTTTGTTGTTTTTACATTTTTTTAAACTTATGTAGTCGTCCTCTTTAAACAAAAAGAAGAGACTACTCGTCAAAAACGTTTTTAAGTCATTATTGTCACAGAAAGAAAGAAAGCTTTTTCTTCTTTTTTTTTTTCCTCAAAATGTCGTCCTGGCTCAGTTCACAACATACTTTACAATTTTTCTTTCTCTGAAAATAATGACTTCAAAACGTTTTCGACGGGGAGTCTCTTATTTCTGTTTAAAGAGGACTACATAATTTAAAAAAAATGTAAAAACAACAAAAATTTTAACAGTTTTGATTGATAACCGTTTTGTTTGTGTTTTCAATGTCATCGAACGATTTGTTTCAGACACTTTTGTGATAATGGTATTATCTTGAGGAAGACCCAAAGACGGGACGAAACGTCGATTTATTTTTAATATGTAATTAAGTAAACACACACGCACGCACGCACACACACACACACACACACACACACACACACATACCGTAAGGTCAACTTCATAGTAGTCATAGAGAAGCGTGAGTGCAAGTGAGACACTAGTAGATGGGGCATAAGAGCATCTCTTTCGCACTTATGGCTATGACTACTATGAATTTGGCCTCACTGTATATATTGAAAGTATGAACAAAATAAGTTCTCAATCTCGATAAAGGAGATATATCCACATCAATAAGACGTTCAAAGAAAGGTTAAAATTCAAGACTTCTGTCTGGAATTTTGGAATTATAATTTAATTATTATTTATTGTATTTTTGTTTAGTATATTATCATACTTTCTGAACGGTTCTAAAAATCTTTCAATTCGTTTTTAGAAAATAAAACAGTTTCAAATTTACACATTTCTGCTTGTATTAACAGAAAATACAGAAAAACATAATTTTCTTTTTAAAATTCATCTACACTACAAATATGATTCGAGATGTCTAAAATTTATTTTTCGTTCTAGTCTGTGTGTGAAATATATTTTTTTAATTCCTTAGTTGGTTTTTTAAAGTCCCATTTAAGAAAATAGTCATAGTCAAAATTTCACAACTTTTTGGAAACGACGTATTGTTTACGTGAAAAACTCATCTTTTAATCTTCTGTAGGTACTTCATTTATGAAACAGTTTAATAAAATTACGTTTAATAATTTTGTTATTATATTACGTTAATGATTAATAAGGATAACGCTCGCTTGTCAGGAACTTTCTGAATTGTACTTGTGACTAAGATATAACGAGCTTTGGCTTAATTTTTGTAAGCCGGTGTGTTTTTAACAATTAGTTCTAATGAGTGAAATAGGTAAAGCACAACTTTTTTAATACTAGTTATATCTTCGACCAAAAGTTATACCGAGCCATATCTCTCAACTGTCAAACTGAGAAAGTAAGGTTCAAAGTTTAACCGTATTATACTCTATTCAAATGTTGTTAAATGTCAAAATAAGTTTATCGGTAAAAAATAATGGGTGATTAAGAAAATATTAACAGAAATTTTAATATTATGAATGTGTTTTAGCTGATATGGAAAATTGGTTTTGGACGTGGCGTAATATGAAATTTAAAAAATTAATTTTTCTCAGAATTATAGTACGCTATGTCCACAAAATATTTTTAAGTGAACTATTTACAATGAAAATTTGAAGTATAAAGTTCAACAGAATGATAGTTTACATTATTCTATTGTATTGCATACCATAAATTACATTAGTTATTCCCGAATTATTGACTTTTGAGCGATATGCTGCTGGTAACTGCGGTAACTGCACCTTTATTGCCAAGCTCAGGCATTCCAAGCCAGCACTCTAAACTATTCGCGCATGCGCACTGTGATATGCTATCTCGTTTTCTCCCGCGAGAAGCGTGCGAGTGAGCGCCCGTGTTTTCACGGAAACCGTGCACGTACGTGCATGACAATAACGACAGCAATTGAGAATTGAGGTTATATTAATTTTTTGCAACTGGACAAAAGTTTTTGCAAAGTCAAGTAAACTTAACTGTCCGAAAATTAAATATCCAAGTGGTAAAAATGGCGTGTTGTGTTCCCAAGTTCTAAACATCCCACTGGAGCAAAAGTACATCAGCAATAACTATGTTTACACCTAGCACGGTACGTGAATATATCTTATTTTCTGAAAATAAAACTGAGACTATAACAAAAAAGCACAAAACTACAAACTACACAATAACTAAAAAAAGCTCAGAATTAATCAAGCACGTATATTGACAATATTTACGGGAACATAACCTCAGTTTTCATTAAACACCGCACTCACTCGTACCCTTCTTGCGGGAGAAAAAGAGATAGTAGATCTCAGTGCGCATGCGCGACTAGTCTAGAATGCTGGCTCGAAACGTGAGCCTGGCACTAAAGGTACAGTTACCTCAGTCAAAACTCGAGGTGCTTTGTACAGCATGATCGGTCTCCTTATTATTATTTCGTGGGTTATCCATACAAAATGTTTGCTACGAAGTTGGCATTTATTCACTTATAATCATGCAAAAAAAAGGTCCCGGAAGCTGGAATTACAACATTGTCATATCGATATGGGGACTATGCCATAATTTATTGCTTATTTAGTGCTAATTAATGCTGCAGAAAAAAAAATGTGTCCGGTAATTTTGGTCAAAAACATGTTGTAGTGCCAGCTTCAGCTGAAGCCACAACTCCGGTATGCGAAACTCGGAAACTATAAGTGGTATTAAATTCTCCTTTGTGCGGGAATTTAGTGTTTATTTAGTGTTCATTTATGCCGCAAAATTAAATTTTTTGCCCGGTAATTTTGGTCAAAAACATGTCATAGTGCCAACTTCAGCTGAAGCCACAACTCCGGTATGCGAAACTCAGAAACTATTAGTGCTGTTAAGCATTTTATTGTACCTAGCTTGTGTCGTTTTTCCATAAATTTAATGTTATGATTTTTTATCTAATTTTTCGCGAATAAAACGCAAAATACGTGTCTTATCAAAAAATGATTTCAAGCAAATTTGTGGACGTTACTTAGGCGAACAATTTAGCATTAAACATTTTGATCATAGATTTTGTCGTCATTCAGAAAATTAAAAATTTGGATTTTTGATTTCATTTTCCACAATTAAAACAAAAACAAATGGTCTGAAGAAAATTTGTAGATCTTTTTAAAATGAACAATTTTCCTTCCCAAAATTTTTTCGTATCTCGTATAGTTTTGCTCAAAAATGGAACTGTATATTTCTTGAAATGCATTTTCGGCGGATAAAACCGAAACCGAGTGTCAAAATTGGCTTCTTAATGAACTCGACCTCTTCTTTTCCATTTAGGCATTAAAAAAGGATGCTTTAGAGCAATCCAATCACATTATTCCTTCGAAAGTAATAGTTTTTAGTCCAAAGCGTATGTTGCGTTGAGTATTCTCTCGCTGAACAGAATATAAATGTTTTTGACCAAAATTACGGGGCACAAAATTTAATTTTTGCGGTATATATTAGCACTAAATTCCTGCACAAAGGAGAATTTAATACCTCTTATAGTTTCCAAGTTTCATATACCAGTCACCGGAATCTAGCATTACTACATGTTTTTGACCAAAATTACCGGGCATACAATTTTTTTTCTAAAGCATAAATTAGCACTAAATAAGCACTAAATTATGGCATAGTGTCCATATCGATATGATAATGTTGTAATTTCAGCTTTCGAAACCTTGCAAAAAAGGACATGGCGTAATATATTTCTAACTTTCAATAAAAGGCACTGTTTTAATTATTAATTGCAATAACTTAACGAGTAAATTCCAAAGAAAATTTTCTTTAGAAACAAAATTTAATACTTACTGAGCCTAAAACGAGTAATGGTTCCAAATTTTGAAAAAGCGGACATAGCGAAGTATAAATCTAGGGCGACGATATATCACTTATGTTCTTCATAGCCAAAATGTTACTGGACTTAACATTCTAAATGACCTCCTTAAATGTCGTGCATGATCTTTGTATTATTCATACTGACTTAATCGTACAAACATATTACGTTTCATTGCAGAAGAAGTTCGTATGTTTTAAATAAGTCTTGGGCCTCGCTTTGTATTTCACTGAATTTAATTGCGAAACTGTCATGGAAGTATTGATTTGTTAAAAAGTCAAAAACGTGAAAGAAATATATAATAATTTTGGTGTATAAATGAAATGAATATATTAGAAATTGAGATTCTTCTACGTGTTTTTCTTATTATAAAGGAATGAATACTCATGATTTATTTTTCTACTTCACTATACAAATTTGTGACGGCAGGTAATCGCTATCGCCATACAAGTAAAACGAAGATACGCTGAGTTGGTCCAAGGGTAAACACAATACTACAACGACGTAATGTGTAGAGCAAATTTTAATCTTGAAAATGCCATTTATATAAACCTGATTTGAAACATGAAAAATCTCAAAATTCGTAAATAGTCTATTTTTTAGACGTTTTTAAAATGTATCAACTTCTTGAAAATAGTTTCATCTGACAATTATAAAAAAATAGCTGTAAGATTACATTTCTTCAGCTCGTAGAAACTATATCCCCAAAAATAACAAAATAATAGCTCAAACATCAACAGTACTTAATACACGCAATAAATTAATAGTCTACTATCTTCTATATATAATCTTTAAAACTTTACTTTCTAAATACTTAATATCACGAGATAACACGTTTCCTGATATATTCTGAATAAAGCATTAAAATATACAATTTGAAATTTCGTCTTCGTTGTCTAAAAAGTTCAACTTTGTTTTCCTTTTCCTAATACACGTTAGCCAGATAAAATAGAATTTTATCTTGAAACGTATTAGACAGCGAAGAAAACTCGAACGTCTTTAAACGCACGTCGATTCAATTATTGAAAACGTGTTCTCATTACTTTAAAGCTAGTGTTTTTATTAGCCAGAGCTTCGGTACGAGCAAATACGTTTTCTGAGCTTTTCCTGATTGAATCTATATATTCAGTAGAAGCTTGAAAATCATTTTCCATCATATCTTCCTTTTTGCTTTGGAAGTATGTTAGTCGAGCCTCTTTCAAGGTTTCCATTTCCTGTTAAATATATTGTTATTTGTATTACATTTGTGGGAAAAACAATACAGAAAAATTGAGTTATGTAAACAAAACACCTAAAGTAGTTTTAGTCTTATTTAAGTTATATATATATATATATATATATATATATATATATATACACACACATACATACATACATATATATACTCAAGTGTCCGGACTTATATAGTTGTATAAAAATTAAAAAATAAATCGAAAATTCCTTTTCCAAAGATCAGTTGCAGTTTTAGATTTTGAGTTATAAAATATTTAGGCAAGGCCAATCAGGAGCGCGGTATAAACAGACATCCGTGCGTGAGCGGGAGTCCAACGTAGTGTTATTGAAGCAAGCGCCGAGGTGGGGTTGGCCACGGGAGATCAGCGGTCACTACACTGCGTTAGACTCCCACTCACATACGCACGACTGTTTATACCGTGCTCCTGATTGGTCTAGCTTGAAAATTTTATACCTCGCAAATTAGAACTTCAACTGATTGTTGGAAAAGGAATTTTCGATTTATTATTTTAATTTTTATACAGCTATGTAAGTCCGGACACTTAATTCTGGGGCTGCAGGGTCCCACTGGGAGCATTTTTCATATATATATATTGTCCGAAATGAGAAGTGCCAGATTTTCTGGAACTACGATTTTCGGCCAGCAGTCTCCGTTGCGCACTCGAGGCCTGACATTGTTCTCCAAGACTTCGAGAAACGAACGATATTCGTGATTGAATTCTCGGCTCCGTCCGAATACAACATCACTACAAAGGAGAAAGAAAAAGAGGAGAGGTATCAAGACCTTAAAAGAGAGCTGCAACGACTGTACCCAAAATATTCGGTACGAGTAATTGTCCTTGTGATAGGTGCTCTCGGAGGTGCTCAATTATCACTGGTTCGTAACCTTAAAGCCATACCCGCGTGCTAAAAATATGCCAAGGCACTTGCGAGATGGATGCAGAAAGCTGTCATCCTTGGGTCGCTTCGTGTCCTCAAGACACACGAGGGTTTCGCCGGCCTGCCGTTGTGATTTCGTCGTGCCCTGTGACCATCCATCTCACGGATGTGAGACGTGGCCATAGGTGTATTTTACCGCGGTTCTACTGGGGGCTATTGACATTTTCTTTTTAGATGGCAGTTGCTCTTAGTGGTACCCTGCGGTGGTTGTTTAACTTTTTTTTTATTATATATATACTAAACGTGCGAGTACATTTCGTGATTACGCATGACCTATAGTATGTACAGCAAAAGTGGATATAACCTTTTTCGTTCCAAATTTTATTTGGAATATTTTTATTTCTATTCATTTTTGCTCTCTGATGCATCTTTGCGTAAATAATAGCCAAAAACCAGCGCTATTACCCGTCTATGGGATATTTGTCGAGACTTAGGTGTGTATGCGTATTCGAGCCCATGGGAAACTTTTTTGATACACATTTCTAATGCTTTTATGCACATGAGTATGAAGAAAAATTAACTTTTTTCTTTTTTTCTGCAAATCGACCTTTTTCGAGCTAAATTCCCCGGACTAGAAAGAAATGGACAAGAGGTACAGAAATTTGGAAAAAGAGTTGCGACGACTTTACCCAGGCCCCAGAACATTCTGTTAAGCTGGTCGTGCTGAGGATAGGTGCTCCCTTTTTAATACGTTCCATTAAATCCAATACACGCTACATGCAACATCTCGCGGTCGCGATTCATGATTGTTGTTTTAGTTTAAGAGCGATTTCACCGGAAATGGGTGTCATTCCGCAGCATGGCACCTGCTCCGGGCAGAATCCTGTGGTGGCTTATCAAACCAAATTTCATATGAGGGTGATCAAATAATCATACATTACATTTTTTCAAATTTAGGAAAATTGTTTAAATTTCGGAAAACACTAAATTTATTAAATAAATGTTCTGTTATTAGTAATTTTAGGTTTAGAGTGTAAATATTTACTTTATTATGTTGCCTTACTTATAATCAGACTACATTGGCAGAAAAATCGAAAACGTCACTATGAGACACAAGTCCTAAGTAATATTTAATCGTGAATACTTCTGGGGGCCCTTCCTTTAGAGTTTAGAGCCAAGGAACATCATTTTTATGTATTTATGGGTAGAATTACGTACATATAAGGGTGATTCATTTTATAAGGCAAAACAAATTATTTCCAAATTTGAATACGTACAGTAGCCTAAAACACACTGTAAAAGTCAAAGCTGCTAACAATCAAGCAGTACATTGTTGACAGAATACGGATCAGCAGTTTTTCGCTGACTCATGGCACCTTTTCAGCGAACTCCCTGATTCTATCAAAAATCCTCCCAATCCCAACGAGGTAGAGACTTTTTGGAGAGAGGTTTGCAAGATCCCAACATTGGAATTGGAGGAAGAAACTAAGAATATCATTTGCTTCAAGGAGCTTTGCAACACCCTAATTGAATATAAGGAGGAGTGTCCATCAATCACTGCCGAAGAGGAGAAGAAAGCAGTTAGGGGCACGAAGAACTTTTCCGCTGCAAGACCAAATGGTATCAAGAACTTCTGGTGCAGTAAATTTACTTCTACACACCAATATCGGGCTGGCATCTCTATTACATTTTCAAAGTCGGAGACGCCCTTTCCGCAGTTATTAGGACGCACTGTACTCCTACCGAAGAAACGCGAGCTGCTCAACTCAGGGAACTACAGGCCAATATCTTTTCTGAATATGCTGTAAAAGCTCTTTACTGACATCCTAAACGACAGGATCGTTTGAAGAATTGGGCCTGTGTGGAGAGAGATGTACGAACAACGTGGCTCGAAAAAAGACGTAGCAGGCTGCCGAGAGAACCTGCTAATTGACAGGTGCGTCTGCAAAGACGCAGCAGTCCACCAGTCGGTGGCCTGGATTGACTAACGGAACGCTTTCGATTAAACCTCTCACAGACTTATCATCTGTCTGTTGGAAAGCTTGACGGTTCATCCATAGTGAGATGCATAGAGAGACTGAAACCCATTTGGAAAACTAGCTTCATTATCTCATCTGGAAGTTATCGTGTGACAACGAACAGCGTCGCCTTCCAGAAGAGCGTCTTTCAGAGCGACATCATGAGCCCTGTACTCTTTTGCATCACACTTCTGCCACTATCTCTCGCACTACGCAATTCTCCTAGGTACCTCTGCTGCGACAAAAATCATCGCGAGCATAAGGACACTCATGTATTTTATATGGATGACCTAAAGATCTACGCTTCTAGTTCAAGCCAACTCCAGGATGCTTTAAGTATCGTCGAGGGGTACACAAGAGAGATTGATATGGACTTTGGATTGAGCAAGTATGCCAAGATTCATCTGAACCGAGGACAAATTACTAACGTTCGAGGGGATCCTGAGCTCGTGGATATGAGTGTTACTAGACTTTTTGAAACTGGAGAGACCTATGCATACCTAGGCGTGCCTGAGAGTCCTCCTATCTGTCGGCGTTGAACAAGGTATCTATCTGCGAGTAACATGCTTGCCGTCCCGGTTCTACTCTACCCGTTTGGGGTAGTTCCATGGGCGAAGCAAGAGCTTACGGGCCTCGAAATCGCCACGCGTAAGATCATGCTTATGCAGAAAAGCTTGTATATCAATTCGTCCATTCCGCAATTATGCATTAACTTGTTTATATATACATACATATAATTTAAGAAGAAGAGTTGACCACCGCAGGGTCTCACTGAGAGCAACTTCCGTTAAAAAAAATTCCAATAGCCCCCAGTAGAACCGCGGTAAATCACACCCATGGCCACGTCTCACAACTGTGAGATGGGCGGTCACAGGGCACGACGAAATCACAACGACAGGCTGGCGAAACCCTCGTGTGTCTTGAGGACACGAAGCGACCCAAGGATGACAGCTTTCTGCATCCATCTCGCAAGTGCCTTGGCATATTTTTAGCACGCGGGTATGGCTTTAAGGTTACGAACCAGTGATAATTTAGCACCTCCGAGAGCACCTATCACAAGGACAATTACTCGTACCGAATATTTTGGGTACAGTCGTTGCAGCTCTCTTTTAAGGTCTTGATACCTCTCCTCTTTTTCTTTCTCCTTTGTAGTGATGTTGTATTCGGACGGAGCCGAGAATTCAATCACGAATATCGTTCGTTTCTCGAAGTCTTGGAGAACAATGTCAGGCCTCGAGTGCGCAACGGAGACTGCTGCCCGAAAATCGTAGTTCCAGAAAATTTAGCACTTCTCGTTTAGGACAATTGACTGTATTTCCCTTGGAGCGTTCGGCAGGGCAGGGTCGTGACCAACACCGTAAGAGCCAACACCGTAAGAACACCTAAGCTTCAGGTACTCAGCGTGTGCATGACACGCTCTGCACCTATCGCTGGGAAATTCTTGACGTAAAATGCGGTTACGGTATACTAAACTGGAAGTGCCACCGTCCTGGCACTTGCATCACATATTATTTTTTGAAACACCTGTAATTAGAAGTTCCTTCTCAAAATGGTGAAATTAAAGGGGGAGACGGCACAGTGAATAAGAAAGTAACTGAGATAAAGCGTAGTAAGGTCCAGGGGCGAAGTCCTGGCGTGGTGGAGCCCCCACGGGAGGTTAGAAGAATTGTGTCAATTGATGATAGAGGTAATACAGATGAACGAAAAACTGCAGGAAGAAAAAGGAGAGGAAATAAAACAAGAAATTAGGAATGAAATGGCTGAACTCAGAAAAGAGATGCGAAAATGGGAAGAAGTTAGGGAAAATTTAGAAAAAAAGGATGCAAATTTTAGAACAAAGATTAGAAAAATAGGATGAGCATAATAAAGAGGTAGCACAATTAGAAGGTAGGATAGTGAAGATCGAAAAATCAAAACGGGAGTTTGGTGTAGGGGAGAGTGGGAATAATGAGAGGGAAAGGATAAGGGAAATGGAAAGAAGATTAGAAAGGAAACAAAGAGAAGAAGAAAAAGAAACATGGTGATAAAGGGTCTAAGATTAGAAGGGAAGGAATTGAAAGATGGAGTGGAAAATGTGCTAAAAAGGATAGATGCTAAAGTAGAGATAGAGAAAATGCGAAGTGCAGAAAAGGAAACGCGAAGAGGAGAAGAAATGGTACTAGTGAAACTAAAGAAATGGGAACATAAAAGGGAAGTGATGACAAAGAACAGGTTGTTATATGGAAGCTCGGAGAGAATAGAGGATGATTTGACATGGGTAGAAAGGAATATGCAGTATAAGTTAAGGAAAATAGCGGAAGAGGAAATACGTAAGGGAGAAAGAACGTGGGTTAAGTATGGCAGACTACAGCTACAGACTACAGCTATAGTCTTCGATTGCGATAATACTTATATTAAAATAAATTTATTATTAATTAAATAAACTTCTTATACTCATATTCCTACCCCTTTTATTAGAATATTTATATAATAATCTTATTTATATTTTATTTTTTTTATATGTAAGAAATGAAGTGCCGGGAAACTAGGAGAGAAAGGAACGGGAGAAAGGAAAATAAGAAATAGTAAGAAGCAAAGAGAGGCGAGAAACGAAGGTAGGGAAGAATGGAGGATAAAAGCAGGATTGGAGAGAATGGATAGGGAGTTTATGAGAAATTTGGCACAATGGGATGTAGTAGTAATGATGGAGACGTGGCTAGATGAAAAGGGATGGGAAAGAGTAAGGGGAAGCTTACCAAGAGATTACAAATGGCAAGTTAAAAATGCAAAGAGGAAGAATAAAAAAGGCAGAGCGATGGGAGGGGATTTCAATGCGAGAACCGGCGATAGACGAGGAAGGGAATGGGAAGGAGAGAGAGGATGAAAATCCAAAGACAAGATACTGAATGGGGAGGGAAAGAAATTGTTGATGAGCTTGGAAGAGTTGGGATGGTTTATCTTAAACGGAAATATAGAGGGAGATAAGGAAGGGGAATATACACGCTCTGGAGGAGAAAGGGAAACGGTAATTGATTACGTGATAGTAGATAATGAAGTAAGAGAGAAGGTCAAGAAACTAGAGTCAGGGGATTATATATATTCGGATCACTTTCGCATAATAGTAACAATAGAGGGAGAAAAAAGTAATAACAATATGGATAAAAAAGAAGCAAAGGTAATAGGAGCAGGAAAAGGGGATTGGTCAATGGAAGGAAAAGAACAGTTTAAAGAAAACGTCAGAAATATCAAAATGGGAGAGGGAAATTTGGACCAGGAGATGGAAATAACGACAGGAGAAATAAAAAGAGGATTAGAGTGCACAAGCAAAAGAGAAGTTAATAAAGGAGGGAATAGAAGTGGATGGGATGAGGAATGTAAAGAGAAAAAGAAGGAGGTCAGAAAGGAATTAGGAAGATGGAGAAAAGAAAAAAGAAGTGGAGAAGAATATAGGAGAAAAAAGCAGGAGTATACTGAGTTGCGCGATCAAAAGAAAGAGGAGGAGAATAAAAGTTTTGAGAAAGAGGTGGCGAAGGCTGGGACGAAAGAAGAGGTTTGGAAGGTAGTAAATAGATAGAGAAAAAGAAGAAAAAGATTAAATCAGGATATTAAAATGGTAGAATGGAAAAAATATGTTATGGATTTGCCAGGAGGTGTAGAAAGAAAAGTTAGGAAAGGAGCGAAATATGGTAGAGAAAGAGATGAGGAAGAGGACATAACAAGGGAAGAAATAGGCAAGGTGTTAGGAATAATGAAAGATGGAAAGGCACCTGGTATAGATGAGATTCCAAATGAAGTCTGGAAATATGGGGGACAGAACTAAAGGAATTGGCATGAATAATATGTAATAGAGTATGGAGAGGAAAGGGGTGGCCAGAGTTATGGAAAGAAGGAGTAGTGGTACCCATGGTGAAGAAAGGCAAAGGGGAGGAGGTTAAAGATTATAGGGGTATGACGCTAATGCCAACATTGTATAAAGTATATGTAGCTGTTTTGTCGGAGAGATTGAAGAAAGAAGTGGAGGAAAAAAAGATAGAGCCACCGAATCAGACAGGGTTTAGAAAAGGAATGGGGGTTATGGACAATATATATGTTCTGAATGATCTGATAAATAAGAGGATTAGAAGGGAGAAAGGGACAGTGATAGATATATTCATGGACTTAATGGCGGCTTTCGACTCATTGGACAGAGTCGAGATAGAAAAAGTTATGGTTAAAAAGGGGATACGAGAAGGCTTAATAAAGAGAGTATCGGAAATCTTCAGAGAGACAAAAAGCAGAGTAAAGGTAGGAGAGCAAGTAGGAGACAGTTTCTGGTTAGTTAGAGGCGTAAGGCAAGGATGTCCTCTGATCCCACTTTTATTTAATATATTAATCTCAGACCTAGAAGAAGAAATGAAGAGAAAGGGATGGCACAGGATGAAGAAGGGATGACAGGCTTAATTATAGGATTGGAGAAATACTTACATGAGAAAAAATTATATGTAAATGTAGAAAAGACAAAGATAATGAGGTTTAGAAAAGGAGGGGCGAGAAAGAAAGAATGGACTGGGCGATGGAAGGGAGTAAAGTTAGAAGAAGTAAAGGAGTTTAAATATTTTGGATATAGCTTGCAAACGAAATGAGATCATAGAGTTCAGATAAGAGAAAGGATAAAAAAAGCGGCAGGGATAATGAAACAGGTATGGGGAATAGGAAAAAGAAGGTTCAAGAAATATTGGAGAAGGAGAATATGGTTATTTCATACGCTGGTATGGCCGGTATTATGTTATGGAGCGGAGATATGGGGATGGAAGGAAAGGAAAGAGATTGAGAGTTTACAAGAAAGGTATATGAGGTGGACGCTAGGAGTAGACTGAAGGACGCCTGGATATACGGTGAGAGAAGAAGCACAGATAGATAAATTAAGTACTAGAGCGGGTAAGAGAACCTGGCAATTTGAGACGAAGTTAAGGGAGGGGAAGGGAGGGGAGTTAGCAAAAGTGTTTGCAAGAGGTAGAAGAAAAGAGAAGGAGGGCGGTAGAACTAATAAGATGGGAAGAAGAAAGGAGGGCGTTTTTTAGTGCTAGAGATATCGGAGAGGGAAATGGAGTAAGCTATGAAGAAATGGAGAGAAGGGACAGGGAAAGACAATTAATGAAAAAATGGGGCATGATTGAGGAATCAAAATATAATAAATGGTATAAGATGATAAAAAAGGAAGGAGTACCAAAGTATTTAGAAAAGGGATGGGGAGAGAAAAGATGGACCAGAATAGCAAGATTTAGATTGGGAAACGAGGTAAAGGAGGGGATGTATTGGGAAAAGGAAGAGAACAAAAAGTGCAGAATATGTGAATGGGAGGAGGAAACATGGGAGCATGTATGGGAAGGATGTAGGAGAGGTATGGAAGATAAAGGAAGCTGGCAAGAGAATGTGGTAAAGATTCTAGGGGAGGATTGAATGGGCGAGGAGTGGATGAAGGAGTTGGAGGGGGCTAGAGGGGCGAATGAGAAAGAATGAAAGAATGGATGTGGCAAAATGACAAAATGAGAATGAGATAGAAGAAAAGTGCAAGTGAAGGAAAAAGGAAGCGGAAGTCGCATAGATTAGAAGCGTAAAGATCTGTAAGTAGTTACATGTAGACATTCTGTAATAGTATAAGTAGATTAAGATGCGGATGTGCTCGCTCTTACTCGCTTTCTCGCTTTCGATCGCTCGCTCACTCTTCCGATAGTAAAATTGCGCTATTAATATTGAAGTAAGGAGCTAGATATAAGAGTTTATGTAAATATTTGCAAATAGTAAGGATACTATAATATAAAGTTTGTAGATGGTCTTGTAAGAAACGGAAGTCATGTAAACCCTTAAGGGACACATTATGAATAAAGAAGATAGTACATTATATTTTTGGAGGGACATTACTTTTAAAAATTTTGTTCTAAAAATAAAGTCAAGCATTTAACTAAACTGAGTGGAATGATATAAATGGATAAAATAACACAGATACATCAGTTTGCAATGAAAGGTTCAAAAATTTTCATTGCAAGTTTTAGGCAAGATACAATTATTTGTCCTTTTCCCTATTATTTTTTCTCGGTTATCGAGATTCAAGTAATTTACATTCATAATTCAGATCCTTCCAGAAACTCTAATAAACTAGTAAATGTCAAATTGAAGTTTGTATAACAAAGAGATTCGATTTTGGTGTCGATCCTGACAATTGGGTATTTGCCAACGTCTTAAAAAATAATTATTGTTATTTCTAGATAGTGCTTGCGTATAAATGATGAAAAATGTTGTGTTGAAAGTTTACCTAAAGATATTAACAATTATGGCGCTGTTTACAGTGCCCCCTCCCAATTTTCGTTTCATATATTTAATTTGTTCCTTCAGAATTAGAAAATTTTATATGATTATTTACTAAACTAGAATCGCGGCAAATTTAATTATAATGGACTGAATTCTTGGTAAAGTTTTAGCTGTCATTTTATAAAGTTTAAATTCCCCCATTTTAAGATATTTTGAAAAACGTAGCTAAGTTTTGGTAATCAATTTTTTCATTTTCCTGTTCATTTTCTTTAATTTTTGTCAACTTTTCTGAGCAAAAATATATTTTTTATTTTCTTTGCCTCACCACAACACTAGACCCTTTATTAATCTAGGATATACTTTTGCTTCAATTAGTCACATATAGCTTAATTATTTGACAGTACATGTGAGGGATACTGCAGGTCAAGAGTTCCAGAGATTTGCCCATGTATGGGTGTTTATCAAATTGGCGGCAAACTTGAAGTACCGGTAATATAAAAATTAAATGCCAAGTCTTCCTCTCTTTTTAATAGGACAGGGTAGGGTAGAAGAGGAGAGATGTGATAGGGGTACAATTTTTAGGCTTTTGATGCAAAGCCTTATTTTCAAACGATTGTAACTTTTTTTCTGATGCATCAAACAAAACTTCACCAAAAACTTAATTTTACTTTTCTCAAATTTCGAAACTTTCTATATTTATAAAAATATTTTAGAAAGAAAGCTGATATTTTTTCCTATAGGACCCTAGATTTACAGAATGGTATTTTAATTAGTCTTTGAGTAATCGAATGATAAGTAACCAAATACCACGATAAAGACGGAGGTGTGCGATATCTGTCCAAAAATTGTACCCCCATCACAAGCATCTTTCGATTCCTCAAAGACTAATTAAAATGCCATTCTGAAAATCGAAGGTCCTGTAAAGAAAACTGCAGCGTTCATTACAAACTATTTTCAACAAAATAAATGTCAAAATTTGAAAAAAAGTAAAATTAAGTTCTGATTTTCAAAAATGATGGTGAAATTTTAATTTTTTCCCAACATTTTTTAGACCTTCTAAAAAATGGTAAAAAAATCTATCGAAAACATTTCCCTTGAAATTTTGGTTTGACGCATCAGGCCCGATCAGACAAATTTTTATTTCGGGGTGGGTACACTTCACAAATTACACCCCACATACACGTTCATGCGCATGCGCATCAATCGATTGTTTAAACGTTTCTTTATTATTTTCTAGCCTTTAAAGAATCGTCGAAGACGTCTAAATATTTAGAGAAATTACGTTTATTAGAAAGGACTATGACTTTAATGGAATCGCGCCTATTGTATAATTAGATATTTGCGCAGATTTCGTATTTTAAGAATTTAACATTTATTTATCACTTATTAATGTTTAATCATTTTATCATTTTTGGATCATTTAAATGTACGCGCTTTTCAATCGAACTTCCAATCTGAAATTCATTTCCCATATTTCGATTACAAATTGCATAATTATTTATTATTTTCTGATATGCTCCTTTTAGATTTCAAACCTTTATAAGTGATACGATAATTTTGTATTACTTTGTATTACATTATTAAAAATGACGTAATTGTTGGTTTAGTCGCTCAAGTTTGTTTTTGATTTGACAATCACCCATATACTGTACATTAAGGGCGTTAAAACCAGGACCCAACCTCAAAACTGAATTGCTTCATTTGACTCCATAAATACTAGAATTAAATTTTTTTTAGATATTTAGGGCCTATTTATATTTTGTACTAAATCTGCATTAGAAGTGAAATCCTGAAAAAAAGTTTTACACAAAAACTATTGCAATTAGCCAATTTTACACTTAGAAAACAGATTTGATTCAAAACAGGAATAGGCCCTCATTATCAAAAAAATATGTAATTCTAGTATTTACTGAATAAAATAAGGCAATTCAATTTTGAGGTTGGGCCCTGGTTCCAACGTCCTTAAAACTAAAGTATTAAAATATAACTTACGGAAATGTCAGTCTCTGCTTTTTCAGCATGTTTTCCAACGCCAAAACCACTCCTATGCCAATTTTCAAGGAGTATTTGTGTTTCCTCCTGATCTTTCCTGAAAAGATTCTCCTTTCAGACTGGAATTAGCAAAACAAAATTTACGGTATAATGACATGCAAAAATAATAAAAAACAGAACCAAATTTTAAGTGATACAAATTTTCAGGTTCAAGGTTTCAAAACTGGATCATTTATAATTTACAGTATTAAAATGAGTTTGCAATTTTATAAATCTAATATAGATCAATTTTTGAATTAAAACGTTTAAAATTAAAATTAAACGTTTAAACTGGAACATATTTTAATTTAAAGTCCATAGAATATAGGGACAGCTAAGTCGATTTCGATTCTATCGAGGAATCGATTATTGGCTTCGATTATCGACCTTCGAGGATCGATACCAGAATCGATTACGTCGAAACCCATCACCACCAATCACATAAGAATAGATTTTCCATTGTGCCGACCAATTTTTACAATTTGTGAAGTTTGCCGCAGCGTGTTCCTTTTATTTGAAATTTTAAAGTGGCGTCGGAGATTTTCGTTTATAGTGTCGTACGTGACCTGGTGACACACGTGTTTTCCGGAGCTATCGTAACTCGCAGCTGTTTATGTATTATTGTATTTTCCTAATGTTTGATTCACTATTAAGTCGACGATGTTGAATCTTAAATTAATTACATTTAAAAAACAAAATTGAATAATATCCGGTAATTTCGGTTGGTTTTGAACATAAAATAATTGAAAGAAAATCTCTATGAAACGGAAAGTGAACTTTGGGAACTCTACATGGAAGAAGGAGACGTCACACATTACAAAACTGATATTGGAACTTGGAAGAAGGTCTAGAATCTGGAGGATAAGGATCGCTTTAGGGCACAAAAGATTCGGAAATCGATGCTCCGGTTTAAATCGGCCTTGGAATGGTTATCAGCCTCCCCTTTTCTGACAACATTCTACGGCGGAGAAACTGTGTAAGTCATGAATTTTGAAACCTGGGTCAGAAATTTGTGACCAGGTGAGTGTTCACATCAACACCAACACGGGGAAAATAGAGTTTGATTTCCTCACAAGTATCTCTCTCCTCATACGTGTCTGTATGGTGTTGGTTACGGTCGTGATATAGGAATACAAGGGTCAAATACAAATTTCTATTTCTTACTCTTGTATTAGCATTCATACCTGCGGGTAACAATATAGATTTGGGTCAGCAGGCGGAGAAGCCTCGAAATATATCGCAAACCGAGGTTTGCTCTATTCGTGAAAGTTAGGTTGTTCTTGGATATGAAATTTCAATCAATAATTTTCCTATTAGTAGGGGAGACCGGGGCGAGATGAGCATACGGGGTCAAATGAGACACTGAATTTTCTCTCAAAATATGTGATTTTTGTTGTTGTTCTTTTCAGAAATGGCATAAATAATGATATTGAATTTATTGGAAAGAGAGAAACAATTTAATAAAGTAGATAAAGTAAAAATAAAAATGATTGAAATTTCAACACATGAATCCTGGTATTCTATGATATAATAAAACGAACAGAAATGATTGAAAATAACAGATAATATTTGTCAACTAAGGATTGTCGTGAAGTTTATTTATCGATCTTGAATGTACTAACGCATTTATACACAATTAAGTAATAAAAACAGGTAATATCAAAGTTTTAATCATAATTGTGATTTGGGGCGGAACGAGCCGAGTTCGTGGGGCGAGATGAGACGCTCTTGTCTTGCTTGTCATAACCTCTTTATGGAGCTGGCAGAAAAGTTTCTGTTCGCAAGATTTGAGTCGTTTATAGTGAAATTTTTGAAAAAAGATAAAAATTTAAAGGAGAGTTTAGACAGTGAAAGGTTACAGAAGAAAAACTGACATGTGTGGTTAGAAGAGTCCATGACTGATATTGTAAAAGCTGATGTTTGAGGAAATTCTAGTGTCAGAGCACCTGCAATTGGGTTTGTTTATACATTTTATTTTTTGAATTGTTCTTTCAGAATATTCAAAACGAAATTTGTGTTTATATTTAAAATGACAAGTTGCAGAAGAATTCTAAAATTTATATTTAAAATCATTTCATTCAATTTTTCAGAAAAATCCCGATTATTATGCAGGGAAAAATTATGGTTTTTAGGTGTGAATTTTATAAAAACAGTTTATAAATTATTAAAATTTTTGTTTGGAAATATGTTATAAATGAAAAATTTCAAATAAATGTTAATTCAACTTGAAATGATAAAAGGTATATTATAAAGGAAAAATTTGAAATAATTAACCATTAAATCCATTTATACTTTCAAATATTTATAAAACCCTTTCCCTAAGTAATAAGACTTAATTATGGCTCACAAAATTATTTGTTAAATATTTTACAGATCATGAATTGGTTTTAATAATGATATTGCTCAATCGTGAAAACAATTATATTTTGTATGATACTCATTTCCATTCATAGAATACTTCAAATAATCTTTCATGTGTATGAAAAACACGAAAAATGATATTTTTTTTAACAAAAACTAATAAATAGTTTAGGTGTCTCATCTCGCCCCAATACGTGTCTTGTCTCGCCCCAGAGCATGGGGCGAGATGAGACATGTGCACAATTCAAAAGTTTCATATTTTCATCGCAATTACTATTTTTTGAACACTTGGTCTTTGGTGAAATTGATAGATGAAGGTTCATAGAATGTATAGAACCACTTACATTTTTAAAAACTACTATAGATTCCAAATATTTCACTGGAAATTATAACTATGCTCATCTCGCCCCGGCCTCCCCTAATTTCACTACTAAAATTAATTATCTCATTTAAGTCAACTTAAAGGTTTGGAGTAATTTAGACAATACAAATTCAATTCTGTATATCGACCATATAGATTCATCAATAAATAATTCAATTAATTATTCTGATTAGTCTCAATTTTAAAATTAACTACCAGTAACCCCTCTCATCTTGACCCCTCTCATGTTGTCTCGCAAAATATTTCTGGCATTGACTCGCACAATGAATAATTCAATTAATTGTTTTGCATATTTCAATTTCAAAATAAACTATTTCCAACTTCAATATCAAAATTAGGTAGGGGAGAGTTGGGTATGGTGTCAGGCTTTGAAGGAAATGTCATTTAAATTATAAAATGTGATTTTGATTTCTGTATTATTTGGTGAAAACCTCACATTATCAGGTTGCATATCTCATTACTTAAATCCGTTTTTCAACAACGTCGTTATTTGATATTTAATTAATTCGTTGGTCTTGCATTTGGGTCAGCGTACCCCATACCATGGGGCATGGTGTCCATCATATTCCTCCCGGTTTATTTCATGAATATGAACGCGTTGTAGAATAAAAAGCGTACAATATAATAATTCTTGAAAGTATAATGTAACAACAACAAAAATTACTCGAGACATGGTCAACACTAAATAAATTTTTTCTTATCAATCAAAGTAAAGTATGTCGCAAAACCTAGTTATAACCTCTTACTCCTTGAAGATTCTATTAACCGTGTAACGATCTGCATTTGCCTTTAACAGACATCTTGTTTACCGAAAGGTACCAAAGGCGCGAAAATTCAAAACAGGCATTGAACAATAGTATTCGAAATCCTATTTATTTAGCTATTGTTGAACCCGTGTAATTAGGACCACCCTAATAAATAAAGAGAATCGCCTGAAGTGTGTTTGAAATGGGAATTTATAAGCAGGAACGGACAAAACTTTATAACAATACGTTTCAATCTTTCTAAGTTATAACCTCAAAGCTAACATGCTGGTCTCTTTCAAAGGAATAAAACATGAAATTGAGCGGTCAAGTAAAGAAATTCTTTCAAGTATATTTTGATAGAAAATTATAATTAGGAATTTAAATACATTTATAACCTGTATAACGACAATTTTTATATTTGTAGGTTATAAGCACGAATTTCACATGACAGTCCATTTCAAAGTAATTAAACGTGAACTTGGTACTTACCGTATTATTATTAAATATAACTCCAAATCACGTGTCGATTTTCATTTTCTGTATAACTTTATTATTAAATAAATCGAATTTAATTAGACAGAACAGACATAAATAAATTGCGGTGTTTTTCTACATTATCGATCAAATTACCGACCTGTTATCAAGCACTGTTACCATCTCCACAAAGTTTTGGAAACAGCATGCTCCGTATGTCATATTTGAAGATTTTATTAATTTTAGTATATTTAGAACGTTTATAAAAACAATTTATGATACCAGATGTTTAAAGAAATACTTCACCTATTAAAATCTCACATTTTCATGCTTCAAGTATTTCAAAATATGGTGTAACTGCTCAATTTCTGCCAAAGACTTTTCCATTTTTTCCCGTCAAAACTGTTTTTTAATAATAACTCTTCTGACACGTATTTTAAAACGAAAATTTGATGACATTACTATTTTTCCAAACAAAGAAAGACATTTTATGCAAAAAAATAATATGGAAATCAATAAACGTGGGCGTTTTTTGTAATTGACACCATTCCCCACACGTACACCATACCCCACTCTCCCCTACCTCATTTGAATTGATATGTTTGAATCTTTTAGATAATATAAGAAATGTAACCAATACTAGCATATTCTGAATTTTAATACCAATTATATCACTTAAATTAATTTAAATGTTTAAAAGTTATTCAGACAGGTCCCTGCCAAAACTCCTATTCTTTCCCTATTTCCCTAGAGAAATGCTAGGATTTCTTCCCATACTTTGCACAATCATCAAATTGATAAGCCCCACTAATTTTTTTAAATAGCTCAGTCAGCCAGGGACTGATGTTCTCACATCCCCAGGAAACCATCCCTATCGGGATACATGTCTGCAATCGCCTCCAGGTGCATGATGTATTTTTTTAAATCACATTCTTACGGAAATCTGAAATTTTCCATAAAGGTCAAAGACCAAAAGATTTTTTTATAAGCTCAGTAAACTGAAGGCTGATATTAATACACCCTCCAAACCCCCCTTTACAGTGAGTTCGATCTAAATTTTCTTAGAGCAGTGATAGAGTTTTAGACCATATTTTACTCAAGCATGAAATTAAATAACCCCACTAATTTTTCAAATAGCTCAATCAGCAAAGGGATGATGTATCCCGGTAGGGGTGGTTTCCTGGAAATGTAAGAACATCAGCCCCAGGCCGACTGAGCTATTTAAAAAATCAGTGGGTCAAGAAATAATAGCATTTCTCTAGGAAAATTTAGATCGGCCACACTGATGCAGAAGTGGTTTTTGAGGGGTTGAGGTTGGAATATCATATCTCAGGTTACTAAGTTTATCAACAATCCTAAGGACTTTGACTATTATGGAAATTTTTAGATTTTCGTAAATATGAGATTACTTTGAGGATTACAAAATTTTTTCGATTTTCCGAAGAAAGACTTTTCGTACAACTGTGCACGTGTACAGTTGTACAAATGCCACCTGGCACGTGCACAGTTGGATACAAATTGCTGAAAGTGCAATTCATTTTATTGTATTAATTTCATTAATCAATTGGTTAAAGTTTTGAACTTGTCCTTAGATTTCGTTTTTTTTTGTACACTTCGAACGTCGTGATCTTGGCGCTATAGGGCAAGTCGTGCTGACGATCGCTTGTCTCCATGCACGCACCCTGAAACAATAGCGGCTCACCTACATTCAATTTCAAAGCTCTGTAAGTCCCAAAATACATATCGAACCCAAAAAGTTTATGGGACTTTTCGACCTACTTTTTATTGTTCTACCCTCCCCTAAAAGTGTAAGGATAACTCGTCGGTTACTTTTTTAATTTTTGTTTCTGCGTCCCAACCTCACTTTGTTCAAGGATATACTGATTTTCTTCTTTGATCTTTACAGTAACCTGAAAAATGCTTAACGTATTAACTTTGTAAACCTTAGAGTAACAAAAGTTTAATTTATGCACATTTGTCAAGCCAAATAAATAATAATGTAAAACCCTTAAAGTCTTTCCCTCGATTTTTGTCATTACATCCGTATTTTTTCTAGTAAAACATTGTAGTTACTGTAAAATTGAGCTTAAAATATTGACATTTTTTTTGTGAATCCGACATTAAAACTGAAAAGTGCATTTTGACAACAAAAATTTAATTAGCATCTGTGTGTTAAAAAAAGAGGATGAACTTCATGATTTTTCTGGCGTCATTCCCGTGCGGTGCATACGAAAATGTATGCAACTGATCCGTATTAAAATAATATCTTCATCGAACTCCTACCCTAATAGCACGGAAGGTTCCAGAAACCTGTAAAATGTCCGCGGGTTGGGAACGTTCCAGGAACGTTCCACTGAATCCTGAGGAGAACCTTCCGTTATTCTTATTTTTAATATCAATTATTTCGTAAACCGTAATAGATAGGTAAAAATGGATGCCATTTCATAAACCTCATATCATAAACTGACATCGATTTTGACCTATCACTTACGGTTTACGCCATATTTATTAATAACAATAATAGTAATTCATGTTTGGAACATTCCAGTGGAACGTTCCCAAGCGGCGGACATTTTACAAGTTACAGGAACGTTCCGTGCTATTAGGGTAATTTAATTATAATTTCTTATCTTCAGAAGCGCCCACCTTGAATTTAAATTTTGTGTATTTGATACAATCGATTTCCTTTATCAAATATTACATTCTTAATTCATATGTGATTACCACAATGTTTGCTAAAGTTTCTCTTCAATTTGACAATTAACTATATCAATCAAAGCGGATAGGCCAGGCAAGCAAGGTGGAGGTTGCGGGAAATACCAGGTTTGACGAAGTGTTATTTAGAGACCTAGAATATTCTGGGATTGATGTCACAGAAATTAAGGTTTATACGAATACTGGGATACTAGCATTTATATGTGCGTATATATCACCTAATACTTAAATGTACAATACAAATGCGAAAAATTCGAAACTATGTAGGGGACTGTTAACATATAGTATTAGGTGGTGATTTCAATGCCATTCACTTAGATTGAGGAGCTGTAAACTCCAACCAAATGGGCAAGCCCCTAATCGAAGCATGTAATTATTTTGATTTTATATCAATTAATGATGAAATCCCAACTATGATTCCTATCTCTGGTCGTAATATAAATAATTTTGAACTCTTTCTGGCCACTTCCGAGATTGCCATGTCAGGCGAAATTAGTAAATCTGAAAAGAATTATGGATCGGATCATTTTCCAGTTAAAACCAAAAAATGATCACTCTTCGGGTATTACACCATTTAGAAAGAGGGTAAACTTGGAACGCAGTGACTGGCAAATCTTCCCAGGAAAAGCAGAAATAGAAATTAAAAAGTATGAATAAAATCTTAAAGATAACAATTTTAATGTTTAAACCCTATATAACGAGTTAATAATATAACGAGTTCACCAACGGCCATACCACGCTGAAAAAACCAGTTCTCGTTAGATCACTGAAGTTAAGCAGTGTTGGGCGCGGTTAGTACTTGGATGGGTGACCATTCGGGAATAACACTACTGCGTGCTGTTTGCGTCGTGGGTGTGGTGAGCCCACACTTGTAGTTCTTTACTACAAGAAACTATCCACCTAGAAACACTACCCGAATCGGCTAGTGTCACGCCTACCCCGAAAGGGAAATGGCTTAATGGCATACATAATGGTATACATAGATTGGATCTTCTCAGCTTTGAAAAAATCGGGAGCGGTTGCGTCAAATTTAAAAAAATACAGACGCACTCCTCTCCCTTTATGAATGCACCGAGGGAATAAAAAGAAGACGGAATGCCAGAAAAGTACTAGAGAGGGAAAATTCTACTGAAAACAGAGTTAACTTGAAAATCGTTTATCAGGATGTCAAAAACTTTTTAAGGAAAACTAAACGGCAATCATTATGGAAGTTTCTGGAAAGCCTAGATATATCGGATGGAACGAAAAAAAACCTTGTCGACAATAACAGTCCTTTCACGTGGGGCAAATAAAATCATTAATAACAACCCAAACTACAAAGAAATTATGACTATGATTGAAGAAAACTTTCCTGAATATAACGGTTCACTTCCAGAAATTTATCCTTGCGAAGTCAGCGGATCCTCTTTAGATAGAGTTTACAGAAACAGAATTTTACGCAGCATTAATAAGAGGGCGGTCATCATCGGCTCTTGGTCGGGACGGCATTACATGGGAGGTTTTGAGGAATTTTCCCTCCGTAATACATAAATTTATTTTTCTCTTTTTTAATTATATGCTTGTCAATTCCAGCTTTTTCTCAGCTTGGCGTGAGTTCTTAATAATTATTATTCTGAAACCAGGGGGCAAAGCCTATCGATCAATTTCACTAGCCTCAACAATGAGCAAACTCTTCGAGAAAATGGTGGCAAACATATTGGAAATGTGAATGAAACGTACATGGCACTCAATATGATTTTAAGTATATGGAGATCGGTGGCGACATTGTCCATAGATATCAAATGAGCTTTTAATTATATAAAGCCAGACATTTTGTTCAGTGACATGAAAGAATTAAGAATCCCGGGAAGAATATGTAATTTTACAGCATTTGGCATTACTTCTAGAAAACTATCTTTTTCCATCGGAGTCCCGGAAGTTCTTGAATGACATTGCAGTAAAGGATGACCTCAGGGTTTGGTCCTTTCTCGACTTCCCAATATATTGTATCTTTAATAACTTATTATTCGCTAAGAAAGTACTAACTAAATCATTTTACATAATTCAGGCTTGGTTGAAGGAAAGGGTAATGGAAATATCAACTAAAAAGTGTCAATTAATGATCTTCTTGAGGAAGAAACAGAAGTTTTACGACTTTTCCCTCGATTTGGGAGAGGAAAAAATTTCTCGTCAGGATAAAATTAAAATTCTAGTTATTTCGTTAGACAAAAAATTGCTTTGGAAACTTCATAAAATTTATTATAGAAAAAAAAGGGAGGCACGCAGTGAATATACTCAAAGGCTTACGAAATAGAGTAAGTTGAGGTGTAGACCGCGACCTTATGATACTGGAATACAAGAGTCTAGTTAGAGCTTATTCGGAATAGGAGACAACCTTGTTCGCCTCAGCAAGCGCTGTAGCACGATGCCCTCAGAGTTGTATTAGGTTGCATGCGGTCAACATCTGTATCTGTTCTGCTTTCATGGAATTAGAGTAGACTTACACCTAAACTAAAACTCTTAAGTAGCAAATACGAAATGGAACTTTCAGGATAAAGATTAAAAGCTATAAAATTCTAGAAAGCTTCGTTAATCTGAGGGGCATTATGTTCTCATTACGAGAACAAATAAACCATCCTATTATGATCCGACCTATAGACAGGGATTTTTTCAGAAGACATCAATTCAACTATTTAATTGCTAAAACGCCTATTAATTTTTATAGTGGAATTATATGCAATCTAGACAACGATTAAAATTATAATAAATAATTAATCAAATAAGTCTTTCATTAATATTTACGGAGTCGCTATCGGCAATTCAGAGCATATCGGAAAGGTTAAACAACTAAAAACGCTCTTATATTGTCTATGAGATTGCACAATTGTACTTACAAGCGAAAACAGGAGGCCTATTCATTAAATTAATTTTGATTCCATCCCATTGCAGAATATTTGGAAACGAAAGGGCGAATTTTTTAGAAAAATTAGGCGCGGGTAGAAATGTTACGACATGGGTGGAAACTCCATAGAGGCATGCTCTTAGCATTGTTATGGAGGATATTAGAGTATTCGCTGATTAGGCATTGGTATAAGAAGAGCCGTTGTAAGTTCGAACACCTCCGTAAGTGCCAAAAAATACTTCCAAATGATTGATGCTGAAGACATAAGAAGAAGGCATAAGACCCTGATTTAAAGGATTAAAACTTCGCAGACACTTCAGAGCGCTAATTACTAGACTATGGTCGGATCACGTGTGCTCTAACAAGCATTTATTCAGACCTAATTACATAGAGGACGAGGAATGTGAATGTTCATACCCAGTGCAGACCTTGAACTATCTTTTATGCATGGGATTGGGGGAAACCGAACGAATGTATTGCCATCGCTTTTGGTGAATTTCTTTGCAAATTTTTTTAGAGTAATATAAAACAGTTGCATTAATTGGATAATTTAGTATTACAAAATTAACGTCGTCGAATACTGGTAGAGCCTTTCGAATATTATATTAAGGGAAACGATAAAGGATCCAAATTAATCCTTTCCTATCTAATCTTTCTTAAATCCTTCTCACCTGGTCACGACCACATGAGATAATAATACTAAAACTTTGCACCAATCTTACCATCCTAATAAAGGTATAAACCTGGTGGACTGAAATGAACAAAAGGGCACTTTCTACTACTTTTAGGATGCGGCACTAGACCGCATCTATGTGGGTTTTCAAAATGTGGCTGGTTGTTTGAACGGCAGGAAACCAATAGAAAGCATAAAGAAGAAAAACGTGGCGTTGCATGCTCGCCAGAACGCGGACCGGCGGAGCTCGCGCAGTTGATATTCCTGTTTACTTTTAGGTTATGTTGATTAATTCCTGCCTTCTACGCAGCCAAGGGATGCGCCGACGGTAGAGGGGGAAATTAATAGAATTGGAATCGATTCCTATGACCGATTCTTTGATTCCCGGAATCGATGGCTCTGGTGGGAATCGAGAATCAATTCTAAGCGAAAGTTTATTGTTCCGATTAGAATAGGGATGCTTTCAGTCGTTGATGTCGCTAGTGATCACAAGCATCACGAGCATTAAGTGACAAGTCGTTAAGTCCGACCAAGTCCTGGAATTTTAAAATTCACAAATTTTTAAATGATTTACTTTACGAATTTTATACTGAAAACGTGGTTTTTATGCACGGGAATTCGAAAAAAAGTAAATAGAGATGGATTCGAGGGTACACGTGAAGTTTCCATGAGCTAGAATTATTTTTAAGACGATTAAGTATGCTCGACTGATAACAACACTTAACGTTCGACCGGGATTGGTTCGAAAGTTATATTAAAGTTATTAAGTTATTATAAGGTTGTTATTATTTCCAAAAACTAAAATTTCTTATCAAAACTTTATGTGCACTCTCGAATTGAGTTTGAATTCTTCTCCTTCTCCTAGAATTATTGTGCATATATCGACCTTAACGGCAGAGAACATCCCCATTGCACAATAATTCAAAAACAAATTGGAAGCATTTAAGGCATAATATAAAAATTAAAGGCTTTAAAACCCTCAAAAAGATGTATTTTTCCTTCATAAATTAATAATTTGAAGTTTTACTTAGGTAACTTACAACCCTTAAATTCCAATAATTGAACAAGTTAAAATCGGAATAATTCAAAACTAAAGACAAATTTTTAATTGTTATCATTCTATCCGATTTGTTTGATGTGAAAAAATTCGAAACATTGCATTTCGAATGCACGGAGCACGGCACTCGCGATCTTCACAACATCATCGATAAACGCTAACAAAGCGAATGCGGCGTTACCAAACATGAAAACGAGAATGCGATTATAAGTCAAATAAAAAACTGTTTGCATTTTTAAAAATAACAATATAACCCGAGAAATTCAAAAAGGTTGGCTTCATGTTTTTTTTCACAATTGTGAAATTCTGCTCAAATAAACATAGAGTACTCTTCTGTGAAAAAAGTAGACATGCTAGTGACAAAAAAAACCGATTACCATTGTATAATTAAAAATAATTAATAGTCTGCAGAACTAAACATTCACGTGAATGCTAATTTAGTTTTGCATACCATTATTAGCAGAAATTATATTGTGCTTTACTATAATTCAGGCCGGAAAGATCCGTTTGGCGACGCTGAAAGCTACGAACGCAAGAGTCCAGAGTTTGAGTTGTAAAATTTTGACTTGTATTGGCTCCAAATTTACTGAAGACTTAGCTGTAAATTATATATTTACGTTATTTGCTCAGTTTTCTTTACTATTCACTTAAGTCTATTAAGTAAATTTTGAGTAAATGCAAGTTAAAATTTCACGATTGAAAATCTGGACTTTTATAGACGAAAATTATTGAAATGGTTTATTTTTTAAATAAATAGATACTTTAATAAGAAATATGAAAAGAATAGTTATTAAATATTTTTTTTCCAAATACCTTGATTCCGAATCGTATCTTCTCCTTGCGAAGCTTTTAAGTGACGTTAGACCATCGTCAGGCTCACTGCAAAATGAGATGGCTCTTTGCTTTTGCTCTGATCTCTCAGTATATTCCACAATTTCATCTAGAGATAAGCTAGAGTCTGTGATTTCCTTGGAGTAAACCAAACAGTCGTTATATTTTATTTCACTTGCCAAAAGCGAAAACTTTTCTTCACAGACAACAGCGTTAGCTGCCTCTGCATTTACAACCATTGGAGAACTCTCACTAATCGAATACGACTGGCTCATCGCATCTTGCTTATTTGTAGAAATATATTCCAGTTGATCGCTGTACTTTTCCGAATTACCATTCGAGCTTTCTTCACCATCGACCTGACTGTTGCTAAGTGCCATTTCACAGCTACTAATCGAATTTGAACTCCTCTGTCTCATTGTGGAACTTTCTTCGTTATTCGAATTAGTCTTTGGTTTTGATACAGAAGTTGGTATGGTAATTTCAATATTGTTCTCCATGAAACCTTCATCCATGAATTTCGAAAACGACGTTTGGTGACTACTATTTCTATCTCGTAGATTCTGAAACAAAGTTTCGTTCAAAGTTTCGTTGCTACTAATACTAGACGTATCTCTAGGTAAAGTTAAGGTTGTATTGTCAATGGCACTTTCTTCAGATTTACAAATACGTTTCGACTGGCTATTTAGTTCGAGCGACTGAATAGGCTTGTCCAGGCCTTGATCGAGAGAAGAGCCTAATGATGTTTTCGACGTTTTCAATTGACTCATTGATCGAGTTGTTCTGTGACATTTCTTGAACAATATTTTCTCTAACGGAGGCGTTAATGGCTTGTTTTTAGGTATTTCTGCGTCCAAAGATGAACCGGAGAATGTCCGTTTTGAACTGCCGAGCCTAAAAAGGAGAACAAGAGTTAGGTGACTTTATTTTATATCCATTTTTAAAAATCAGAAATTGCACTACTTACGGCTGATTTGATCTTGCATTGATTAGACTTGAGAGGTTTGGCAAAGTGGCTCGCAAATCCACCGTTGGAAGTCCACAGTACCATCGTAGCTGTGCAATGTTCTTATTCAAGAGATAAACGGCATAATGAAAGTGTAATTTGTCTTTACTTCGAGCAAACAAAGGAAACCTGAAAAGATTGAACGTTTAATTTCATTACTTACTACGTTCAAACGAGGAGTTAACACCAAGACCCATATAATCGCAAAATGACAGATTTTTGCAATAAAAATAAGGAATAAGGCTGAAAAATGTATAAAAATAATAAGTAAGTTTTACATTCATAAACTTATTAACGTATACTTAATACTAAACCTTCACGTGTATTCGAGAAAAATTATTATTATATGAGACTCATGACTAAAGTAGAAAAATCTTTAAATTCTTACACCATGGCGGAAGAAAGTAGGACTCAATTTTTCATAAATACAAAAAGAAAGAAATGTTTGTTACTTGATAGGATGTTTACGCGTACTCAACATTCATCTTTATTTATAAAACAATCTTTAAACAGAATTAAAAAATTTCTTTAGACATTTCATTCGCATGGCGATTACTCGAAATTGACAACTTCGATATCGACCGACTGATCACCAACAAGAGTAACCAATAAGAACCAGGTCTCCCAATCCTCAATACACGTTCGTGGAAAAAAGTTTCTTGGCGACTTGGGTACGAAGTATCAGTAAATGTAAATGTCCGATTGTCAAATTCGTTTAAAAATATGATATCAAAGATGCCAAATGAATCGTAAAAGAGATTGCGTCAATTCGGTAAAAAGTGTGTAATTATTTCTTACAAATTGAAAATGTTTTGAAAAGCTAGATGTTAGGACTGCGTTTTCGACGTCTCTGACCTCAGGTCTAACTGAATGACCCGAACGCCAATTGCATTGTTTATCCATTTCATTATTCGGTTCAGGTACATAAATAATATGGTTAGAATGTATGCAATATTTCTTCTTCTCGATCCAAGCAAGGTACTTTTTACATGTTTCCATATCTCGACGTAGATAAAAGGAGCGAATTAATTCCACCTGTCGCTCACCTCCAATATCCACAATTATTTTAGAGTTTTGATTCATTCTTGAAGCAATATTTTAAATCTAGATATCTTCTTTTATGAAAAAAGTCACATCTGCCTGCTGAAAATCCTTGATATCGTATTTTTAAACAAATTTGATCATTTTCTACTTCCTTTTTCTAAAAGTATTTCAGCAGTAAAGTATTTATATCCAAGCACAATTTAGTAAAGTTTCAAAATTTTAGACGACTTCGTTCAGAAATTATAAATAAAAAAGGACGCGAAATATCTTATTGTCACGCACCTATCCCAACTTACAAATTTAACATGAAAAATGGCAAAGTAATGTTTACAACATTTCTTAATATTAGATATTCATAGAATCTCTTATATTGAGCTGAGAGAGATAAAAATCACTTCGCAGTCTGCCTCAAAATTTTTTTTGTCTGATCACGCTGAATTACTCTTTAGGGTGAAACACGACAATTATTCAAGCGACGTTGATTCCAAATAACAGTTAATAATGATCACTATTATTGTGTAAAATTTTTGAAGAAATTTTTTTAAAGAAATTCAAAAAATATATTTTAGGTAGTTTGGAAATTTTATTGGTTTTCAATCAAAACTTTCAATTCCCTTATAGTTTTAATTGAAGAATAAAATCGAAGACTTGTAACCTTTGAACTTGACATTCAATAATTGACGAAGACTGAGCTGGCGTTTATGAAATTCTTTAAAATCCCATAAAACTCCGTAATCCCTTGAAAACCTTCGGAATTCCATGAAAAATATAATTTTTATGTTTGACATCCCTTGAAAGCCTTTGAAATTTCGAGGAACATTTTGATTCTACGAAATTTTTTTAAATCCGCCAAATTTTCTTAAACCAGAGAGAAATAGAGGGTAACAACCCTTTAGAATCGTCAGCTAGTAGTAAAGTGGCGACCCCAGCTGCCACTATTCCTGCAATGTCCATATTATTGATGTGTATATATATGCTCGTGGGAAAAAGAATGATAACACCAAACATTATTATACCATTAAGCCATTTCCCTTTCGGGGTAGGCGTGACTTGCTCGGTTGGAAAATAGTGAGTAGGTATATATGTATAAAGTGGGTCGGTATATGGGTATAAGGTATATAGGTATATAGGTGTTAGCTATAGATGTTTTAGATTGATCTGGAATCCTCGTGTAATTTATTTAAATGACACGTTCATTCCGCAACACTGCTCCGACCCAGGTTGCTGATAATTCTCTCTAGCGATTAGTATTAGTATCCAAGGTCTTTGTTTCATGCGCCAATCACTCTATTGTCACTCTGTTTACAAACTATTTGTCGCCACACTTTTCTGTCCTGGCATACTACTCTAGCTTCCTTCACGTCCATGCATTATTTCATGCAAGCTCTTGTGTTCCTATGGCTTCTTATGTCTCTTCAGATTAATGTCTCATTCACAGATTCTAACCATTCTTTCGGCGGTCTACCTCTGGGCATTCTGCCATTTACTTTACCTTTATATACTTGCTTGGTCAGTCGTTCATCTTTCATTCTTTCAAGATGTCCGAACCATCTTAGCTGATTTCTTTCCCATATGTCAACTAGTGTCTCTCCTGTACCACATTCTCTGAGGATTGTCTCGTTTCTGACTTTGTCCATCAGTGATTTCCCGCATATTATGCGGAGAGGTTTCATGCCGATCGCGTTGATTTTACTCATGTCCTTTTCTTGACAGGGCCATGTCTCGCTACCGTATAATACAGTCGGTACGACAATAGAGTTATGTATGGCCATTTTAGCTTTTTTTATATGTTTTTATTTCTGAGGATGGACCCTGCTCTACCGATAACCTGCTTACCCTTATTTGTGCGCCTATCTAACTCCTCATCTAGTTTTCCGTCGCTAGTGAATAGACTGTCTAGATATACATACTTGTCAACTTGTTCTAATCTCTCATCATTTAGGACAATGTTGCACATTGTTTTCTCACTTTTTCCCTCAAACACCATGCTTTTCGTTTTATTCACGTTAATTTTGAGGCCCATGTTCTTCATGCTTGTATTAAGTTTATTCAACATTCTTTGCAAGTCCTCGATTGATTCTGCCATAACAATCTTGTCATCTGCGAAAGCTAACCCACGTACCTTGACGGTTTCGAGATCTACACCTTCTTCGTCGAAGAGGGCAGTTCTTAGACATTTATCCATGAATATGATAAATAGCCACGAGGACATAACGCATCTTTGCTTCGCACCTTGCATAATATCGAACCAGTCACTCAGTTTCCCATTTACCCTTACACTCGCTTTACTACCTACTTTACTACTACATTATGTTCTATTTCGCAGTTTTGTTGTCCGATATCTTCACCTCCTAATAGTTCTTTGAAAGAGTCTTTCAAAGCGTCTACTATTCCGTCTATATCATATAGCATTTCACCTTTGCTGTTTCTCATGCTGACAAACTCTGTACTTTTACTTTACTTCAACTGTTTATATAATAGTTTCATAATTCCTTCAAAGAAGTTTTGTATTTTGCTCTCTACTTCTATTCTGGTTTTCTCTTTGCTCTCTTTGACTAGTCGTTCAATTTTCCTCTTTTTGAGTCTATTTCTCTCTTCATCGCTAAGACCTGTCATGTTCAGCGTTTTATTGTGCGCTTCTTTCTTTTCTTTTTGGGCTGCCGCAATTTCATCATTCCACCATGCATCACCAGATTTTCTTCCTACAACTGCCGTACCACATACTTCGGTCGCAGTTTTAACAATGATATCCCGTAACAGAGTCCATGCGCCCTCCGTATCTTTATTGTTTATAAGCGCTTCCCACGTTGCCCTATCAATGCGTTCGTTTAACCTCTTTTGAAACTCTATTCGCACTTCCGGTTTCTGTAAATTTTCCATTTTTATTCGCGTTTGTTTCGTTTTTTTGTTCTCTTTGTTCTCCATCTCCGCCTTTAGTTTATTTTGGAGACTAAAGGGTAATGATCAGTATTGCATTCGGAACCCCTCATGACTCTTGTATCTTTAACTAGTTCTCTGAATCATTCATCCGCAATAACAAAGGCAATTATACTGCGGTTATTTCCCTTACACCAGGTGTAAGTGTGGATAATTTTATGTCGAAACCAGGTATTTGTAATAAGTAGGCCCTTCTCTAAGCATAAGCAAACTAATTTTTCCCCGTTATAATTTTTTCTTGTTGGGTCCCCAAAATTACCTAGCACTCCTCCTGTATCTGTATCCTGACGTTGGACGCCGACGCATCCGTTCATATCTCCTAACAAAATTATTCTTTCATCTTAGTCGCAAGTACTTATTGGATCATTTAAAGTGTTCCAGAAGATTTTGTCTTGCTTTTTCATTCATACTTAAACCGCCCCTTGACTACGATGTGATTCCCTATCTACTCCTGACTATATTTCAAAACCACCTTTCAACACCCCATTTTTTATGTTTCTAATTTCGCAACCCTTTTTCTTCGTCTCAGGTACACAAAGAATATCTAGTTTCCTGATGTGCATAGTTTCTCGTAGTTCTCTTATCTTAAGATCACTCACTCCTCTAGCATTCCAAACATCCAGTCTCCATTCATCGCCCGAAACTCGACCTTTGCGTTTACCGTGTGCATGCTTTTCGTCAATCCAAGTTTCAGTCCATTCCGAGGCTACTTTATTGTTTGTATTATTCATGTTTATATTGTACTCCCAACTATCACCTGTATGCGCAAGATTTGTTTTGTGAGTCGAAATCATGTCCGAATTGAGCAGTGATTTGTCGTATGGTTGAGTCAAGCTGTAACGTCAGTCCCACCAAAACTTCTGTTACTGGGAGGGGGGAGGGGTAAAGACATGAGAAAGGAAACCGAGAGTCTCAATAGGTTGGTGATTTATGCTGAGAAGGTCACCAGCCTTCAGCAGCGTCGTATTAGGTAGGAGTTCCTATGTTCCCATCTGCCGATTGCCGGCCTACCTCTAAAACAGGAGCCAATAACTCTTTTTTTTTTAAACTATACGCGATTAAAAATTTTATATGAAATCGTTAGTTTATAGAGACATAGTGTAAGGGAAAAGAGGCCTGATAATTCAGCAGAATTGTCTTAAAATCAACTAAATTCTCTCTAACTCTGCAGAACTCTTTTGATTTCAGCAGATTTGTTTTGAATTCAGTGAAATTTTCTTGAATTTTGTGTCATTCTCGTGAATTCAGTAGAATTCTCTCGAATTATGTAAAATTCTCTTAAATTCAGTAGCATTCCTTTAAGTTCGGCAGAACTCTCTTCAACTCAGAAGAATTCTCTAAAGTTCGGCAGAATTCTGTTGGGATCAACAGCATTCTCTTGAATAATGTACAATTCTTCTGAATTCAGTAGAATCTCCTTGAATTTATCCTAGGTTTGGTAGAATTCTCTTGAATTTAGTCAAATTATTCTGTTTTCTTTTGAATTTAGCAGAATATTCTTCAAATCAGCAAAATTCTTTTGAATTCAAAAGAATTCTCTAGAGTTAAGCAGAGTTCCCTTGAATTAATCATAATTCTTTGGAATTCTGTATAAATATCTTGTGAATACCGTAGAATTCTCTTTATCTATGCATTCTCTTCAATTCATTAGAATTCTCTTACGTTTGGCAGAATTCTCTTGAGTTGAGCAGAATTCTCCTGAATTTAGTAGAATTCTCTTGAGTTCAGCAGAATTCTCGTGCAATCTGTAGAATTATCTTGAATTGAGTAGAACTCTCTTGATTTCCGTAAAATTATCTTAAATTCTGTAAAAGACTCTTGTATTCTGTAGAATTATCTTGAATTCTGAAGGATCCTCTTAAATTCTGTAAAATTCCCTTGAACACTTTTGCACTTATTACAAATTTTTAAAAACTTCTAAATTCATTAGGATAAGCTTTGATTTATTTTGAATTCATTAGTCTTTCCAATTCTTATTGTTGTAAACGTTAAAAGAAATGTCAATGAAATTCCATTGAAAAAATGCCACACGCAAGAGTCATAATTGAATGCTTGATGATTTCAGAGCACGCATTTAACAAAAAGTACCAATTCACTTTTTCCGGGTGCATTTCAAAGTGCAAACATACGCCCGCAAAAATCCTTCTGATGAGGCACATTGTTTTTTAAGGCATTTGAATATTATTGTAGGGATCGGAAAATCTACTTAAGTGTTGGATAAGTGTGTGGGGTGATTATTTTAAATTTTAAATTTTTTAGCAGTTTAAGTTGACGGAAGCTCAGACGGGGTTCGATGAAAGTACTAGGGGTGGTTTTTTGATGCTGTATAATATTATTTTAGGAATTAAGATATCTGTTAGAGCCTTGGAAAGGTGTCTTAAGTAACAATTTTGAATTTGAACTTATTTTTGCTGCTTTAGTTAGATGCAACTTAGACGGCGTTTGTTAAATGTACTTGGGGTGGGTTTTTCGGCTGCATCATATTATTTACGGTATGAAGATATCAACTAGGATCTTGGGAAAGTGTATGCGGTTACTATTTCTAATTCGAAATTTTTGTGGCTGCTTAAGTCGAAGGTACCTGAGACGGGATTTGTTGAATATACTAGGAGTCGTTTTTTTCGAGTTGCTAAATATTATTGTAGGGATGAAAATACCTAATAAAGTCTTGGGAAAGTGTGTTGACAGTTTTAGTTGAAGGAAGCTAAGACTGGATTCGTTAAATGTACTAGGGGTGGGGTTTTTTGAGGTTGTGTTATATTATTGTAGGTATCGCGATATCGGCTAGAATCTTGAAAAGGTGTTTGGATTGAACTATTTATAATTTGAATATTTTTTGCCTGCTTTAGTTTAAAGCAACTGAGACTGGTTCGTTAAATGTACGAGGGGTGGTTTTTTGAGGCTGTATTGTATGCTTTTGTTAAAGGCAGTTGAGACTGGATACGTTACATGTACTATAGATGGTTTTTTGGGGGTGTCTAATATTATTGTAGGGATGGGGATATCTACGAGAGTCTTGGGAAGGTGTCTGACATGACAAGTTTCAATTTGAAATGTTTTTGACTGCTTTACTCGAAGTCAATTAAGATGAGGTTCGTTGAATATACTAGGGGTGCTTTTCTGGGGTGTGTTATATTATTTTGGTGATGAGAATATCGACTAGAGTCTTCTGAGAGTGCCGGATGTAACTATCTTTAATTTTTAATTATTTTGGCTGCTTTCGTTGAAGGCAGCTGAAACGGGGTTTTTAAATGTACTAGGGATGTTCTTTTGAGCCTGTATAATATTATTATTAGTATAGCGATATGGAATAGTCTTGAAAAAGTGTCTCCGGTGACTATTTTTAATTTGAAATTTTTTGCCTGCTTTATTTGAAGGTAACTGAGACGGGGTTTTTTTAATATACAAGGGTTGGTTTTCTTAGAGTTATTATACCACACGAGTTGCACACACTATTTTTCATCACGAATGTGAGGAATATGCATTCTTTGTATTTTATCCGCACGAGCGAAGCGAGTGCGGAATATCGCGGGGGGGGGGGGGGGGTGGGGCGGGCCCGGGGGGTTCGGGAGGCGGAGCCCCCCGAGAGGAAAAACATCCCAATCAAAAAGATAATTTCAGGTGCCGATGGAGAATTGGCCGTGTTTTCTCGAAACAAACGCACCTAACCTGAAACCTGATGTGGATATAAACCCTTCAAGGACTAGTGTGACGTATACGTCACATGAGAAATTAAATGAAATAAAAACATAATTTATTTAGTTTAATGATAATATTAATATTATGAATTTGAAAAAAAAATAGTTCTCGTCCTTGGAGGGGAATATTCATATTATACTTACGTTATGCTTACTTCTTGCATCCATGACACAAAAAAAAACTGTTGTTGACATTTTGAAGATGATAACGTTGAAGTTAGTAGAAGGTTAGTTGCGTTTGTTTCGTGAAAACACGGTGAAGCGTGTGATTTTTCTTACTAAAACACGGTGGAACGTGCGATATTTCTTCTAAAACACGGAGCAGCGTACGATTATTGTATAACGCACGCTGTTCGCACGGCATGCGCAATATGTCACAATGCGCACGGAAAACAGATGTGAAATATGGCATATTCCGTGCATGCGTGATGAAAAATTACATTTTACGGTTTGAAATATATTAATAGTCTTCAGACAGTGTGTGGGGTGATTATTTAGAATTAAAAAGTTTTTTGCCTTTAGAATTAGGATATCTGATAGAGTCTTGAGAAAGTGCTTGGGGTGACTATATTTAATTTGAAATTCTTTTAGCTGCTGCAATTAAGTGCAATTGAGACGGGGTTCGTTAAATGTACTAGGGGTGTTTTTTTGAGGCTGTATACTGCAGAAATGGCGATATCTTTCAGACTCTGGGAAAGGTCGCTTAGGTGACTATTTTTTATTTGAAATTTTTTTGAATGCTTCTGTTGAACCCAGCTGAGACGCGATTCGTTAAATGTAGTAGGGGTGGTTTTTTGAGTCTGTGTAATAATATTGCAGGAATGGGGATATCTACGAGAGTCTTGGAAAAGTGTGCGCGGTGATTATTTTAAATTTTGAATTTTTTGGCAGTCTAAGTTGAAGGCAGCTGAGATGGGGTTCGTTCAATATACTGTGTGTGGTTTGTTGGGGCTGTCTAATATTATTGTAGGGATATCGATATTCAATGTCTTGGGAAGGTTTCTGTGGTACCTATTTTTAGTTTAACATTTTTTGGCTGTTTTTGTAAGCCCCGAAAAATAATTAACTTTTGGCTTACAGCTTTTTCAAATATCTATATTTCTAATTAGGGGTTGATGTTAAATTCATGGCTTGTTTTCAAAACATTAATGTGGTTGGCCTTAGTAAGCAGTAAAGTAATTTAGAGCTATAGATAAAGTTTTTTTGTACTTACTCCCTCAGGTTTTCTTTGAGGGTTGATTTCGTAAAATAAATGTTAAGTGTTGGGGAAAACACAAAAATAGGCCAAAATTCTGATATGATTATGTTTATGGTGAGAGTATAATTCATTTTAGACATTGTTTACCGAAAATTAATTTTCGCAATTTTGGAAAGCGCAAAAAAGCTCATAATTCTGTTTAATTTCTTCAATTTGCTCAAGTGGAGGTTCTGGCTGGCAGCACCGCCACCCAAAGTTTAGCTTTTTGAGAAAAATATAAAAATATATAAAATATATTGAGCTACTGAATTCAGGAGAATTCTACATTATTCAAGAGAATGCTGTTCATCTCAACAGAATTCTGCCGAACGTTAGAGAATTCTTCTGAATTACAGAGAGTTCTGCCGAACTTAAAAGAATGATACTGAATTCAAGAGAATTTTACATAATTCAGGAGAATTCTACTGAGTTCATGAGAATGACAACAAATTTAAGAGAATTTCACTGAATTTAAAACAGTTCTGCTGAAATCAAAAGAATTCTACAAAGTTAGACAGAATTTAGCTGAGTTTAAGACAATTCTGCTAAATTCAAGAGAATTCCACTGAGTTCTCGAAAATTCTACAAATTTCAAGGGAATTTATAGAATTCATGAGAATGTTGTCGAATTTGGTTGATTGTGGAAAATATTTTTTTTTCATTTTTGTATCTCGTTGACGTGTGAAGTTGCACCAGAGAGTCACTGGAAAAGCGAGCGGAGGAGAAATTATACGAAATTAACTTGTTTATGCACACACTCTTGTCGATGGCACATAGACTATCGACTTTCTAACGCGTGCATCTGATTGGTTCATCTTTAGTTGTTAATTACTCGGTAATTATTACCTTTGTCACAATTATTTTATGATTATTTTTGACGCCATATAGCCGTATAAAAATAAAACAATAAAATCTAAAATGCCTTAACCACAAATCAGTTGAAGTTTTATTTTTTGACTTATAAAATATTTAAGCTGGTCCAATCAGGAGCGCCGTATAAACAGCTGTGTGTGCGTGAACGGGATTCCAACGTAGCGTTCTCCCGTCGCTAACCCCACCTCTGCGCTCACTTCGATAACACTGTGTTGAGATCCCGTTCACGCACACACGGCTGTTTATACGGCGCTCCTGACTGGTCCAGTTTAAATATTTTATAACTTAAAAACTAAAACTTCAACTGATTTTTGCCAGCCTCGGTGCCAATAAGGGGCAATAAGGGGTGACAAAACCAAAGTGCCACACCGCAACCGCCCCGGGTGCCAACCCATGCTACGCCGCCACTGCAATCGCATAACCTACCGTTATTTGCCCTCTACTCCTAAGAAAACCAAAAGTGTTTTTTTCTGGTCACTCTAGTGGCTATAGGTGTGATTTACCGCGGTTCTACTAGGGGTCATTGACATTTGTTAGATGGCAGTTGGTGTCATTCAGCTTTCGGCACGGTTGTTATGCCTCCGCTGGGGGGTTATTCCTTTCGGAACCATCCCTAGACCCCCCCAAAAAAAAAAAAAATATATATATATATATATATATATATATATATATCAGACTTTTTAATTCAAAAGAATTAACTCTCAACCATAAAAAATTAATTTTCACCCAATAAATATGACTTCTCTACCAAAAGATTAAATGAATTTTCGACCGAAAAAGATGTCTTTTTAACAAAATATTTTAATTTTCCACAAAGCGAGACGAAAAATGTATTGAAAAAGTAAAAACGAATCAGAACAATTCTCGATTTTCAAAAAAATTCTAGGCTATTTTCCGGCTATCCCGGTCAGTGGCCAACCTGAACTTGAAATTGTACTGTTCTGGACTTTTTCTAAATTGAAATATGTAGTTTCATTTCTTATTCTTCGAAGTCAAATATTTCAACGATGACGACGATAATCCAATGATTTTTCCATCGCACCTGCTGATAACTCTGAAAAAACCTGAAAGCCATGATCGCATCGCGAAAGAATAGAGCTGAAAATCTAAAAGTCAACATAACCTTATATAATTCCTTCAGGTATTTTCAGATTTGAATAATCCAGCATTAACGTGAAATAGTTGTGAATTATAATTCTAGCATAAGGAGAGAAAATGAATAAATGGCTTTTTAGATTAAACACTTGACAGTTAAAAACATAAAACTTGGCTTATTAAATTCTCAACATTTAGCTGTCAAAAAATAAAATCTATATCCGATCAAACGTGGATCGAAATGCGAATTCAGTCCTCGGCCTCGCTAGTTCACGTCAGTTTCGTTCGGCTATTGTCGGGTTAGCAGACTAGCAACAATAATATGGACATCGCAGCAATAGTGGCCGCTGAGGTCAAAACTTTAATACTAGCTGACATTTCTAAAGGGTTATTACCCTCTGTTTCTCTCTGCTTAAACCCAGTTAAATTCTTAATATCTTAAGCAATTTTATGTACGCTCAAAAGTCTCGACTGGTCAACCCCTAGTAAAAACTATTAGAAACAAATAAGAAATATGTCAAATAATTCACTAAAAATTTATTACAAATTTCTAACATACTTACTGTCTATCACTATCAGGAAGACTTTCTGTAATATGATCAATAATTTTACTTCGTGATCCGTAATGTACAACAGGATATCTCAGAGGTATATTGAGGAAATTCGCAATCATCTGCGTGGTATGAGCAACAAATCCAAGAGCAACCGCTACATCAGTATCGTTAGTTGATTCCAAGCTTTCGCTATCTGGTAAAAAGACATTGTTGATCCTGAATTTTCCGTCTGACTCCTGTGCAACACAATATATTCTCAAAATAAATTAAATAATATAACCATCTATTAAACGAAACTACGATTTAAAATCAAGGTAACAAGACTGGTATTCAATATAAGCGGAGTGGTTTTGGTATTCAACGATTATTGTAAAAACTTAAAAATAGGTGTACATGTGAGGAATAAACGCACGTATTGATTCTGATTATCCCATTATTATTTACATAAGTGAGAGCAAGATGGAAACTTTTAAGACCTCCAGTAAGAAGGAAGGAGAAGGCAACGAATGTGGAAAGGACAAAGGAAAAGCTCAGTGAGAATCAAACTGTAGTAAATCAATTGAAAAGTACAAAAAATAGTAAAATGGTGAGTCATGTATCAGGTAGCGGCAGCACTGATAGTGAAGTGTCAGAAAATGGTTAGGTGGGAAAACTATTAGACAGAGACTATTGCCAGCTTTGCTCAAGATCACCTACTGAGAGCAAGATTTGATAAGTCGCTAATGTAAAATGGTGTTATTCAAGTAAGCGCATATTACAAAAGAGTCATAATTGAATACCTAATTATAAATAAATTAATGGAATAGTTGAAATATTTAAATTAGGGACCGTTCACAAATTACGTAACATTAAAAAGGGGGTTCTTGTTTCGTTACGGTCTGTCATGTGGTGGGTGGGGGTATTTTTGACTAGAGTACGTAACATTTTTAATTGCCTAAAAAAGCGATGTAACTAAATATCTCGAAAATATCATAGTATAATTTTCAAACTTTTTTTCATTTTCAAAGCGATAAGAAAAATTACATTATAGGACAAAGTTATTTTGAAGAATTCGAACAACAGAAGCTTTTTAATCATTTTGCGAGATTTTGCGATTAAATTTTTTAAAAAGATTTCTGGCCAAATTTAAAATGGTTTATGTTTAATTTTAAAAGAATAATTTTAAGTTTTGAAGATTTCAAAATGCGTGGAAAAAAATATGGAATGTAAACAATTTTAAAGCAAAATTTTGCCATAATACATAATTTTAGAACAAATTTCAGTATGTTTAAGAGAAACTTAATTTTAAGAGAATATTTAAAAAGATTTCAGAACATTTGAAAAGATTTCTAAAATTTCCAAAGAAGAATCTCAAAGATTTTAAAAGATTTTTCTTAATTTTGCAGAATTAAAAAAAAATCACGAAAAATTCAAACAATTTAAAAATATTATAATGTTAAACAATTTTGAAAGGATTAAAAAAAGAATTTTCTTAAGATTTATGGGAAAACTTTTCATGATTTTTTATTTTGAAAAATAAACTTTAAGAGAAAATTGAAAAAGATTTCAAAAAATTGAAAAAGATTTCAAAAAATTTCAAAAGATTTCCTTAAATTTCGAAAAAGATTTCAAGATTTTAAAGCAAAATATTTCAATTTGGTGAGATTAAAAAATGAAAAAAAATCGAGTAAATTCAAGAAATATTTCAAAGATTTAAAGAGATGGAAAAAGAATTTTAAACTGTCAAAGATTTTTAAAAATGCAGATTTTTTAAAGATTTCAAACCAAAACTGTAGAAGGTTTAAAAGAATTTCGAAGGTTAAAAGTGAATAAACAATTTTTCTTAAAATTCCTAGGAAAATTTGGAACATTTCAATGTAATTTCTTAAAACTTTGAATGATTTTTCAAAATCTGAAGAAAAATTCTAGTCAGCTAAAAATATTTTTAGGAATTTAAGAGGTTTTGAATAGATTTAAAAAATTTTTAAACTTGTAAGCATTTCCGAAAATTTATCAAATATTTTTTAATCTTCCAAACTTCTGTAAGTCTAACATTTGGTAAAATCCTGTAGTATGAATTCTTTTTTTTTAATCTTCTAGATTCTTTTTTGACATATCTGAAATATTCAAAAATCTTTTCTAATTTTCTCACAAATATTATAAATTTTGTATTTATATAAGTTTAAAAACAAACTGATAATACTTCTTTTGTTTTACGTAATTTTAATATTTGTGGGACTGAAAAAAATATTTAAAAAAAATATTTAGATAAAATTCTGAAAACTTCAGAAAAATGGACAAGGAATTACATGATGTAAATTAACCCTTAAACTGCACACCTCAAAATAATTACGTTAGCTGCACCGTGGGTGTTTGACACCCAGATCTTTAAACTTGTATAACTGAGCCAGATTTCAATATTTTATCACCAAATTTGGATGGGATGTAGAATTATACGTCTTTTTGTAAATTTCGTTGGTTTTATAACGATATAATTTTTTTCAAAGAAGGTATTTATTTTGCGAAATGAAAATTCAATTTTTGACTAAAAACAAACAGTGTATATTCCATGCTAAAATCAATTGATTGATACATAAAAGTAAGGAAGAGCGAGTACTAAAATGTACTGTACTCACTAATACACTCAAAAAAAACCGCCAGATGTCGGCACATATCCCATTATATCGAATTTAATATAGAATATGTGACGTTGCAAAATTCTTGCAACTCACAAATTCTAATTAATAAATTTTTATTGGACATTTAAAGATTTTTCGTAAATTCTGAGATTTAATTTTGTAAGGTCAGAAATTATGGCTGCGGTACGGAAACTCCATGACTAGGGCTAGATTTAGGATTTGTGATTTTAAGGACTTATTCTGTTCGTTTCTTTTATTTTTCTGTAACGATTCGGACTCGTCGAGACATCGTGGGACATCGATGGACTTCTTCCTACTTCAAGACTCAAATGGGACCCCACTTGAGACTTTTAGAACAGCGAGAATCCACCGACACACACTTCAGGCCGTTTGAATTCTCCCGCCTTTTCCATTTACTATCGTCTGCCAGACTCAAAGGAGCTGTGGATCCTCATCTGCAAGGATTCATTTTAGGATGCCGGCCAGTTTTGAAGCAAAGTTACAAGTTGCGGAAAATCCGGAACGACTTATCTACCTGGCGTAGAACCTTTTTGGAAACTTTAGGATGAGAAATTTCTTCGTCAATTCCCAACATGACTAGGGAATCTCAATGCGCAATGCCCTCTTCACGTCGGCTGATACCAATTGGTACCGAACCAAATCCTGCTCTGATCAGCCAGGGTAATTTCGGGCTCCAGGAGGTGATCTAATGGGTGAATTGGAGAGTAAGGATCTCGAAGTAACAACACTGGATCAATCCTGACGATAATAGAGGGAAGGAAGGATGAAAACCGAAAGTAACAGGGTACCGAGCTCCACTTATTTATACGGCCCTGGAAAGTAAACCCTGCACCCCGTCTCCGCAGCGGTCTTACCACCAATAGGAACGGCGGAAAGAAGGAGGAGAAGGAACGCCGAGACCGAGTCCCGTACCGTTGCCGCTACGCTCGTTCTTCTCTGCCGACCGCAGCCCCGTCCAGTCGAGAGTAATCTTTTTCCTCGTATCAATTATACCAGTAGTTTGCACTTTCTCGCGTTTTTGTTATCGAGTAATTCCCTTGACGAGTCGGTAGAGATTCACTCAACAACTTCCTCGTCATCAAGAAGTCCACATCACTCCAGAATTCAGCGGGTAAGGCCAACTTCAAATAATAGGTAAAGGAAACCACGCTCGACACGTGGCCACAGTGGATCAAT
>CAKNXH010059329.1:41636-64178 GCA_932178445.1 Andricus quercusramuli | reverse complement strand
ATTGTTGAACCCTCTTTATTTGCGAACCACGCCCAACTACCGAGTCTCAGCTGACCGTGCGAGAAGCCGGTACACTGCGTTCCTAGGATTGAGTTTAGTTTATCGTTCTTTTTGAGATTTTTGGATTTTTATCTAATGAACTTTGAGATTTGGGTTTTGTGAATTTAAGTGGCCTCGAACAGGCCTGGCGCTCAACGGAAAATTTAGATTTTTATGAAATTTACGGGAAGCAGTGCCGAAGGTATGTAGTGATTTTGATTATTTAACTATAATTAAATTGCAACATTTCAAATATTAGATGCCAAAGTTGGCTCTGGGTGTTTGACACCCACGGTGCAGTTTAAGGGTTAATATTAAAAAAAAACGAAGATAATGATCTTCAGAAACGGCGGTAGGATGATCTACAAGGATTCTACAAGGAAATATGGATCTATAAGGGTCATTAAATATAAATAGTTAACGAATTTGTATAGGGTAATAGGTCCAATGCCCCCCCCCCCCCCAATTATTAGCCACATCATTTAAATATGCATATGTGAAAGAATTCTCACAAAAAGCTACTAATAAATAGGGCATGATGAAGGGCAAACAATTCCGCAGCACATTTGACAAGCAAGGTTAGTGCAGTTTAGTGAGTTTAAATGCGAGTGTAAGTAAAACTAATGATGCTGAATAAGCAAGGAATTTATCCGAAAAGCTGTTGAAATTTTTTTTTTTTAATTACGATAAATTTAACATTTAAATAGAAACTTTTGGATTTAAATTGAATTTGGTAATTAAAGATACACGAAAGTACTATTCTAACCTTAAAATGAAGTCTGTATATCGATAAATGGGTGACCAATCATTGTCATCGTGAATAAAGCGGAAACATAATGATTGGCCACAATAGGGTCATCCACAAAAATTTGGTTTGCCTTATAGTTGAATTTTTTAATTTTTTAAAATTTTTAAATTTCTTTTTTTTTAATAATTTATAATAATTCATTAAGAAGTGATAAAATATCCACCGTAAATGTCGATTTATAAAAGAAAACATGTGGAGCCCTCACGGCTCGAAACACGTGTTGTGATGTCACGCGCCGTCAAAACCGAAGAAAATACATGGTCAGTTTGATAAAAACAATCGAAATAATTAATTATCAACGTTTTTGGGCAAAAAAGGTTTATTTTTATGAAGTATCAATATGCCTGGATACGTTAAAGCCAGTTCGCATAATTTGCCAAAAGTGAATACACTTATGATTAGTGATTTCTTTGTGAAGTGCTCCAGTTTCAATGTTGCTGAGACTCGAGGAGTGAAAGCGAAAAAGTATAAGTATTCAAACCGGCGTATTGTATAATCGAATTTAAAGTTAGTTATTTGATCAAGATTATAATATCGTATTTATTTTAGTTTAAATGAAAGAAATAGAAAGAAAACGAAATTATCGACTATAGATGTTGAAGATGTTGACATAAAGTGAGCTTTAACCCTAAAACTCAATACTATGATTTTGCACTTGATAAAATAAAAAGAATTAAATATATATTCTCTCTTTAGTGGACACTCTTTTTTAAAAATATCAGCATGATGCCAAAGTTTGAAAACATCTAATTTTATAATACTCGTTGCGCAAAAACAATTTGATTTTAAGGTTAAAGTGCACACACGTCCCGGCATCCCATATATATATATATATATATATATATATATGGTGTTTTTTTCAACTTGAGACAACGAAATATCTCAAAAAATACGCATCCTACGGAAAAAATGTCTGGAATAAAAACTTTTTATTTTCGAGGGGGAAAAAAGATTTGTTAAAATTTACCCCACCCCCACCCCCACAGGAGGCAGGGGTGGGGGTAACTTTGTAATTTCAAATTGCAACCCCAATTTTTTATCACAGATTCAGATTCTCCTTTACGAAATACGTAAGTTTTATTCGGAAAATTGGTTTCGATTCGCGATAGATGGCGCTGCAATTGCGAAAAATTAAATTGTTGACACTACTTTTAGCTCTACCCAGGAATAACGACGCGGACGTAGTAGTTGTCTATTCCCTTCGGGGTGCTTAATTTCGGTGAGTCCCCTTGCCTCTCACCATCCATCGGGGTGCTTGAACTTTTGGCAACGGGACAATAAAAGTAATAAAACTGTCGAAAACCATTCCCGAATGCAGTTGGTTGACGACAGCCGATTTTGGATGTAGACATTACATATCATCGAGTCTCCACTGTCTACAATCCTCGACGTCATTCCGGCCGAGCGATAACGGCGTCTGTCCGTGCTTAACGTTTATTCATTAGGAAGGTTGATTGTGTTCATTTGATTTGGGTGTGTTGGTTGCTTTCGTTTGGGTTATTGTTGTTGGTCACGTTCGTTTGAGTTAGTTTGGGTGTCGTTGTATTTCCTCATTACCTTACTTCATTACTTTTACAATGGAAATTCTATCTCAGCAACAGAAGATTGAAATGATTCTCATTTATGGAGAAAGTGGCAGGAATATCAATGATGCTCTCACGCTTTATGCTCAACTCTTTCCAGAAAGTGTTCCTTCACGCGCTTCTTTTTACCGGGTTGTCCGAAACTTCATCACTGACGGAAGTGTACAACCGAAAAAAAGAAAGCATCAAGTAACAGTTACTGGAGTTGATAATGAAATTGCAATTTCAGCTGCAGTCACTCATGACCCACATGTTAGTACTCGACAACTAAGCCGCCATACTTTAATATGCAAAAATAAAATAAAAATGGATGACCCTATTTCTAAAAATAAAATAACAAACATCTCTGCAAAAATTCATTTGAAATTGTTTAAACTTTGTATAGGCTATGCACATATGTAATTGTTTGTGACTTTGTCTTACGAACAATGAGTGGAAATCATATCAAAAACTGTTTTTGGCTGTTAATTCCTTTAAATATAAATTGTTCACTACTTAATTACTAGAGTAATAATTCATACCTTTATAAGATTTTGTATCCGCCTTACGTGGCTAATCATTGTACAGTACATTCCCGCTAACTGCAATCTCCTTATGTTCCACTTCTCCGCCACACGTATTACAACGCACACATTATTGGGATCTGAGGGTTTGGGTGCGCTAGTGTCGTGAACTCGTGAAACCAGGTAGCATTTTTAAGTTGAATTTCAATTTGTACTTAAAAACAATTTTTTGCAACACTCTACCGGAAGTTCTCAGTATATACACCAAAAAATGAGCAGAAAATGGCCGATTCTTCATGAAGTCAAAGTGTGCGGGAATCATAACATTCCCGCACAAAATTTCATGCGGGAATGTTGACCATCAAAGATACTTTGAAGGAAAGTGTGTATCTGCTGTATTCCGAGCACGGAAATTAAGGTAAACAAAACAAAAAAAAAACAAAGAAGAAGAAGTTGAGCGTTTAGGTTAGTTTGACTGGTGCAACTTTGTCATATGAGAAAAGTTGTATAAAATGTTTGTGGACAGTGACTCCGAAGATTCGGAATTTGTACCTGCAGATATTCTACAGGAGGCACAAGATCCCAGTTTAGACACGTTGCCGGATGTATCGAGAATCAAATATACAAAAATGTATAAGGAACTTAAAACGTGGAGAAAAAGCAGGAATACAAATTCATTCTGTGAGGAAGTACTGTTGGTGTTCTTCAAGAATCAGGCAGAGACACTGGCCCCTTCTACACTGTGGGCTCGGTATTCTATGCTGAAATGCACTATAAATGCCTACGATAAAGTCAATTTTGGCACTTATATGCGATTAACTAATTTCTTGAAGAAAAACTCCAAGAATTACAAAAGTAAAAAAGCGAGTACATTCACGCAAGAACAGCTGAACAAATTCTGACCCCAAGCTCCAGATCACCAGTATTTAGCAACTAAGGTATGTCAATATAAATTATATAACATGAATAAAAAATAGCTTGGGTCCTAAATGGAACTCGTCGTTTTATTGAGTTATTATTATTTTTAATAAAAATATATCGTTAACAGCAATAGATAGGTAAACTAGCTGTGAATTCGATCTCGAGTGTTTCCACTTTGTATTTATAATTATATGGTGCTCATTTCACTAGCACTTTGCTTCCCGTTAGCAAATGTATTTGCTTCCTCATAGAGGAAGCATTAATTTTTTTTTTTTTCAATAATACACAAACCAAAGTCTTCATTTTGCTCAATTTAAAAATAGAAATTTACCAAAAATGAAAAATTACAAAATAATACAAAAAATGTTTTAAATACAAAGACAAATCAGACAAATCAATTCTTCCGTTCGAAATAATAATTTTTTGAGCTGGAAAAGGGAAAGGAAAAGTTCTGTCGCACCCTATCCCTTTCCCAGCTTTATGATTTCTTCACGAAAATTGTCATAATATTACTCTATTTGAAAATTTATGATCAAAAGGTCTTTTCTATTCATGCATCAATTTTAAATTATGTCGATGAAATAGTACATTGTGTAACGAGTGGGGTATAGTTGCATATTGCGCACGCGGGCGCCGCTGGCGCACGAGCGCAGCGAGTGCGCCATGAGCGCCCAAGTGGCGGAACATGCAACTATACCACACGAGTTGCACACACTATTTTTCATCACGAATGTGAGGAATATGCATCCTTTGTATATTATCCGCACGAGCGAAGCGAGTGCAGAAAATCGTCGGTGGGGGGAGGGGCTCGGGGGGTTCCGGGGGCGAAGCCCCCCGAGAGGAAAAACACCCCAATCAAAAAGATAATTTCAGGTGCCGATGGAGATTGGCCGTGTTTTCACGAAACAAACGCACCTAACCTGAAACCTGCAGTGGGCATATTTAAGTATGATATTTATGTTAGATCTAATACGTTTTTATTTGATTATTATGATTACATATAATCAATATGAATATTCATATTAATCATATCAATATTATCTGTCAATTTTTTATACTTACTTCTTGCATCCACGACACAAAACAAAATGTTATTGACATTTTGAAGATGATAACGTTGAAGTTAGTAGAAGGTTAGTTGCGTTTGTTTCGTGAAAACACGGCGAAGCGTGTGATTTTTCTTACTAAAACACGATGGAGCGTGCGATATTTATTCTAAAAGAAAGAGCAGCGTGCGATCATTGTAGAACGCACGCTATTCGCACGGCATGCGCAATATGCCACAATGCACACGGAAAACAGATGTGAAATATGGCATATTCCGTGCATGCGTGATGAAAAAAGTTTTTCTGTTTGAAACTGATGATTCAGATATTACAAATGAGCAGAACTTTCCTAATCTTCAATAAAGTGTATTATTATTATTATAGATCAATCGATTCGTCTCGAATCAACACATCTTTTCTGTTCTTGCAACAACTTTGAATTATGTTAATGAAAAAAGTTTTACTATAAAAAAACGATTTTCAAAATATATGAATTACCATAACTTCCCTACTCTTTGATCAAATGTATTATTATTATAATAACTAATAACTTTACTACTCTTCAATAAAATGTATTAATATTAAAGGTCAATCGATTCGTCCCGAACCAAGGAATCTTTTACATTCTTGCATCAACTTTGAATTATGCTAATGAAAAATGTTTTACTATAAAAAACCGTATTTTCAAATATTATGCATTACCATAGCTTCCTTACTCTTCAATAAAATTTATTAATATTATAAGTCAATCGATTCTACTCGAATCAATACACCTTTTCTGTTTTTACATCAACTTTAAATTATGGTAATGAAAAAAGTTTTACTATAAAAGACCGATTTTCAAAATATATAAATTACCATAACTTCCCTACTCTTTGATAAAATGCATTATTATTATAGGTCAATCGATTCGTTTAGAACCAAGGAATCTTTTATAGTGTTGCATCAACTCTGAATTATGCTAGTAAAAAAAGTTTTACTATAAAAAACCGATTTTCAAAATATATAAATTACGATAACTTTACTACTCTTCAATAAAATGTATTAATATTATAGGTCAATCGATTCGTCCCGAACCAAAGAATCTTTTATATTCTTGCATCAACTTTGAATTATGCGAATGAAAAAAGTTTTACTATAAAAAACTGATTTTTAAAATATTATTGAGTGCTAGAAAAAAATGCAATAAATATTTTTAGAAATCCTCCGGCCAGTTTCACATCCACACACACACACACACATTCGGACAATTGCTTACAACATTGTATTAGACATTTTTAAATTAGGGAGGGTTTAATTAAATGAATTTAAAAATTTTGAAAAATGTTACCATTACAAAGCTTCCTCTATGAGGAAGCAAAAATGAATGTCACTTTATAATATAGATGTCATTTATTACAATTGGAATACAGATTACTCAAAATTAAAAATGACATCTATTTTTACCTATTTATTACAGTTTACGAGATATTTATTATTAAAAATTATAATAACGTTAAGTCTCATTCAGGTTCCAGTGGGACGTACCTAGAAAGTTCTTGCTATTATGGTATAAAATAAATATGACAGTGGCATTGATTTCCTCTATTGCTTACAGGTTGCTTGCATTTTTGGGATAAGTGGCGCATGCAGGAGATCTGAACTTTGTAACATGGTTATGAAGGATCTTGATGACCGTGGAAATCGCGTGCTATTCATAAAGCTTCCAAAAACGAAAACTGGTGTTGTCAGAGATTTTGCTGTTATGGACGAATTCTACGATATTTACAAAAAATACGTAACTCTGCGTACAGAAAATGTAAAAGGCGACAAGTTTTTTGCAAATTACCAAAAAGGGAAGTGTACTCGACAATCTATTTGTGTCAACAAGTTTGGAAACATGCCAAAAGAGATCGCCACGTTTTTGGAATTGCCTAATCCAGAATTATATACGGGGCACAGCTTCCGACGAACTGGAGCAACAACATTGGCTAATTCCGGAGGTAAATTCTCCGATATCAAACGACTTGGAGGCTGGAAGTCCAACCAAGTTGTGGAGGGTTACATTGACGATTGTGATGCTAGAAAAAGAAAAACATGTCAACCGATAGCAGGAGCTATAATGTCATCAAATCAATTGCCAGTACCAAATTGCGCAAATATTGACCACAATCTAACTGTTCATGCATCAACGTCAAAGAGCTGTGAAAAGCACTTTGAATCGTCAAAAATGGACGTTTCATTCAACCGCACTGCATCTGGTGAACCAACATCGACGAACTCTGATCCTGACCCTGCCATGAATAAGGAAAATTCAATGTCATGGCCAAACACTGAACTCGCAAGGAATGTTTCTTTTCAACTAATTAATTATGGTCATGTAACCATTATGTATGGGAAGAAAGATGATGCTGAAAAGCTATGATTGGTGTTTTTTTCACTAATTATCGCAATTTATTATATAATATATTTAGTTTTATATAAAATACTTGGTATAAGATATTTATGAAAGAGATTTACGTATAAAAGATAGAAATCTATAATTCTATAGAAATGGCTGTTCTATAAAAGCAATTGTTCGCTTCTTTGTGATTTAGGAATAATCTATAGATATTACTGTTGTTTTAATGCGAGTAATCGTTTTTTTGTGATTTAAAAATAATTTCATTAAAGTATCTGTTTTATGGAAGTAAATGTTAGTTCTTCTTGAATTTATCAATAAACATTTTTTTGTAAAATTTGTACATTTTTAACAATTCTGTCAAATCGTTTTTAAATTAGTGGATTTAAAAAACGAGTCATGCTTAAGAATTTGGCAATATGCATATCCATAAAAAATAAGTCTCACACATAATGCAGGTACATTCTACTCTCCAAAAGGTAACAACGCATAATAATAATAATAATAATAATAGCGCATGCGCCGTGGTTACCAAGAGAGATGCTGGTTACGTTTGAGAGAGTAATTTTGTTATCTTTGAGAAGCTTACGTTTGAGAGAGTCGAGTGTAAATCATTTTAGTTCGGTTTTTTTCCTCCACGAGGGCTCCGCCTCTCGCCCGGCCAGGGCTCTGCCCTGGACCCCGCCCTCCACCCAACAATCTTATTACCTACCAATATTTCTTATGTCACGAACTTCCCTTCACAGGGGTTACAAAAAATAGTATATGATACGCGTGCGGGTTGGTGATTCCTACTCGTTTGACGTTTGCCACCCTCGCTTCGCTCGGGCGCCGAACGACAAACTCGTAGGAATCACCAACTTCCCGCACTTGTATCATAATGTACTATTACCATTGTTTTTACTAGTTTCGAAACAATTACTAAATACAACAATAAGGATTTACCGGAAACTAAGTGTTTAAAATGGAATTTTCATCGTATTTAGTGAACAAAAACATTTCCTGTTGAAACTGTTTTTGCACGAAGTACTACAAGGAGACCGCACGCCTGTGTCGGAGATGGTGGTAAGCAGCCCGCAACGGCGATCGCCTGTCCTAGGATTTTTATTTCTTCCCAGATGAGAGCGCAACATGTGGCAAATTGAGAAATTACGACTCCTATAGTAGCAGACGACCATTTAGTTACAAAGTTTCTCTGAAGAGGCGCTCTCACCTGGGAACATATCTCGCTATGGAGGAAATCGTAGGACAGGCGATCGCGAAATGGCGCGAGGTGAAATACATCGTGTGCAGTCTCCTTGTAGTACTTCGTGTGTTTTTGCCAAGAAAAAAAATTATTTTTACGATGCTATGTAAATTTCAATACACTATAAGCTACAATGAACTCTAATCAATGCATATAGCAGAAAAATTGATTCAAAATATGCAAAAAATATGAATTACAGACGTTCAGATATGAAATACGAATTCTAACCTAACTTTTAGGTTAGAATTTTTTATATCGTAAATATTTCATGTATAAATTGATAAAAATGTATTCTACTATGCAAAACAATAACAAAATTGTTTTTAAGCACAAATTAAAATGCATCTTAAAAATTCTACCTGGTTTCGGGAGTTCACATTTTGGCCGCATTGAAAAAATAGATGACGTATTGCAGCGCAGTGGATCCCAATTGTGTATCCTACTTAGGCGACTGCGAGTTTCCGCGCTTGCCTCCCGTGTAGAAAATTATCAAAGAACTATTTGCGGCCAGGGTAGATCATCCTGACTGCTAATGTGCGGTGTCAAGATGGTCTAATATGGCGCTGAGTAGAAGTGAAACATTTTGTATAGTCAAACGCTAGTCTGAACAAGCTAATGTAGCGCCAACTTGGATAATCTAATTTAGCGCTAGCCAGTCGGATTTGTGAAAATCTATTTTAAATGGTTGACATCGAGGTCGAGACCTATATGAAGGATGCCCAATAGAAGAGACTGAGTATAGGCTTGCGTTATAGGACAGAATTATCAAAGAGCAGGATCTGCAAAAACTTTGGACAAGGATTGATAAACCCAGCTTCTGTAGCTATTATCGAGAAATAAGACAGGCCACAGAGTTGGAATAATACTATAAGAGGATAGACGTTAGGAATTAGCAAAAAGTGTCATGCGTCAGGTGGAGATACGACAGCGTAGTTAAAGAGGAAAAGAAAGGCCATACGCGAATAATAAGTGTAGGGCCTGCAGAAAGTACTTAGAGACGTTGAAAGACAATTGTTAATAACTGGCGGAAAGAGTTGCAAGGAAGAAATGATCCAGTTAGTTGAGAAGAAGGCTAATATTACGTTTGAAGGAGAGGCTGGAGAAAGAGCTGTGCAGAGGGCTGTGTGGAATAGAAAAGATTTTGAAAGACTATGATAAATCTAAACAAAATGTGTACCTAGTTTTTTTTAATGTAATAGAGTATAGGAAATCTAATATTATACAGAAAATCGACACATTGTACAGAAAATGACTTGCTTCGCTATTTAATAGAAAATCTACTATTTTCTATATATTTCTTGTTATACTCAGTTATTTAGTATATAATTGGTAAGAAGGCAGATGCAGGTGTAAAACTGTTTGCAGTCCAAATGATTCAATGAATCTAATATATTTACATACATACCTGATGAAGAGGATATATTAAATTTAATTCCGAAATCAATTGTCTCCGGCGATGAGCAAGTCTAGCAGTTGCTTGGATGAAAGTTTCTCTTAAATCTATGTGATTTTGTCGCCATTCTTGAAGCCTTTCCATATCTTTATTGAGTTCACGATAACGTTCCATTAATTCAGAACCTGATTTCAAAATTATAATTAATGTAAGTAAAAGTTATTTGGACTTTTTTAAATGTAATTTTAAAGAGACCAACCATGATCTTGATTTTGTTCCGTTATGTCTAAATGTAGTTGATTTAATGTCCTCACTTCGCTCATTTTTCTCACTCTTTCTTGTTCGAGTAACTTGGCTCTGAATTTAGCTATTTCGAGTTCCTTACGTACCCTCAAAATCTCGACTTTCTTTTCTTTGTTAACTTTCTTTGGCTGCAATAATCTATTCAACGATGAATGAGGATACCTTTGTATTTGTACACTGTCCCCAGAAGCTATTTTTTCCCTCAGGGCTTGAACGGAATCCGACTGTTGTTTTAAAGCCTGCATTTTACTCCGTAAACTACTGAGCTTGTTGACGCTGTAACTATCCTTTACTTCAGTAGAATTTACACTTATGTGAGTGAATCTTTTCAATTCTGGTGGATTTACAAAACAAAAAGCAGGTACAAAGAAGCCGCCTTGAATTTTGAATATGAGAGAATTATCACGGAGGATGTTTTCTAGTTCTTTCGGAAGTTTTGATCCGATATACGATAAACCAGTGAAGGATATGCCCCATGTGAATACGGTGACATCCGAAGATGGGTCCCCTGCCTTTGTTCGCCTCCATAGCCTTAAAATTATTTCTGTACAATAAACAAACAACAATATATGCTTTAATTATGTTCTTCTAAAATATCAATCAATATTGCATATAGGTAGTAAACACGTTGCCATACCGATCAGTAAAGTGGATCAGCAATGTGGAGTCTCATGAGCATCTGTCTCACAATTGACTGGTATGAAAACGTCCTTACTGGGAAATAAATTTGACAAACATTACTATTTTAGAAAAGATATTGCAAAGACCGAATCCATTTCCAATCGTGCAGGTGGTAAATTCTCAAGTTACAAATTTGGTCGTGAACAAAATATGTTATTTTTGCATGGAAAAGAAGCACCACAATAGAAAAATTGGAAAACATTATAAAGGTGAAAATAAAACAATCCACACGATTCGCTTGAAACGTTTTTTTAGAAAAGGTATTTCATATTCAGGTAAAGCATTTTTTCCATTAGTCCTAACCCGAATTATGATAAAAATAGTTATGAGCGAGCTCAAGAAGGGTACTTTGATTTTAAATTCATCTTTTAAATGTTAAATAATAAGATTTCTATTTCTATTCTTGTAAAAACTCTGCAAAGGTAATATAAGTAATATAAGGTAATATAAGTATAATTTGTATAAACAGTCGTAGATGCTTAAAATATATTTTGGGACTTACTTTAGCTATTGTTTGTAACATAATAAACTAAATATTATCATGAAAACTCTATTACTCTCTTTGCAACTAACTTCACTCGCATCCACGAAAATAATTGCGTGACCGGTTGACAAAATAATAATAAAAAAAAAATTAATTCCGCAGGTTGATGTTACTTGCCTACTTTGTATCGATAAAACATTTTGACAATAGAAAGGATTTATGACAAACAATATTTTATTGATGAACTCACCTGTTGAATGGTCTTTTTCAATGGAAAAATGTGTGTGACCGGGTGACACCGGTAACATTACCGGTCTAATAAACGATGATATTATCTTATTTACTTTAAAAAAAAAAATTTAACAGATTTAATTTTTATTTCTAGAAGTAATCTCAAGAATGTTGCTTCGACAATCAATTTAAATTAAAATGCTCATTTGAGGTAAAATATGCCACCTGAAATTTGACTTTGGATTCTTGTAGTGCTAGCATGTAGAACAAAAGCCTATATGTTTACGACCAAGGTTTTGGAAGCACTGTGTATGCAAACAATCGTCAAAAATAGCAAAAACAGGTTTTTTGTTTATTGCAACTAATCTACAACCTACATATCTCTCAGAAAAAAGGTTCAGTTAAAAAATGTAGGCCTTACAATTATCTACAAAATTATGGGTCGTATATTAAGATTTGTTCATTTGTTTACTTGGAAAAAAGTAAAAACCGTGCGAAAGTGCCTTTTGAAAATATGCAATTATTATTGCTATAATTAATTAATAAGTTTCAAACTTACAGAGAATCTGTCCCTTGCCACGCTTGACAAGTGTACAAAGCTTCAGCCCAAAATAATTATTATTTTCCATAAAAACTCATTTGTTATTAAAAAATGGACTATCTTTCAACGGAATTTTTACAGGTTTGGCCGATAGGATCTCAACAAAATGTGGGTTATTGTCCTCTACAGGAGTTGTGCTATCAAGTACAAGGTTTAAGAGTGTTGTCTCATGTCAACACTCTTAAGCCGTGTAATTTTCTAAAGATCTGATGGTAAGATTGAATTTGAATGGTTAAATTCTGAATAGATATATCTTAAGAGATGAATTGTGATTCACTACGTATTTCTAAAAATGTTCTCAACAGATTTTAATCTTATTACTGATTAGGTCCACCGTCGACGGACGAAACGTTTTAATGTAACACCTGAATAAAGGATTTTTACGGCCATGAAGACAAAAAAGAATTTAAGATTTAAAAAATCGTTTTGCCGCTAAGTGCACTTGATAGCACAACTCCTGTAGAAGACAATAATCCACTTTTTGTTGAGATCCTATCGGCCTAATCTGTAGAAATTGCGCTGAAAAATAGTCCATTTTTTAATAACAAATGAGTTTTTATGAAAACTAATTATTATTTCGGCCTGAAGTTTTGCACACTTCTTAAGGCTGGTAAGGGACATATTTTTTAAAAGTCTGAAACTTGTTTATTAATTATTGTAATAATGATTGCATATTTAAAAAAGGCACTTTCGCAAGGTTTTAATTTTTTTCCAAGTAAACAAATGAACAAGTCTTAATTTACGACACGTCATTCTGTAGATATGTGTAAGAGCTATACATATTTATCTGACAGATATATAGGTTAGTTGCAATAAACAAAAAAACTTTGACGATTGTTTACACACACAGTGCTTCCGAAACCTTGGTCGTAAACACATAGGCTTTCGTTCTACATGCCAGTACTACAAGAATACGAAGTCAAATTTCAGGTAGCATTTTTTACCTCAAATTTCATAGGGGGCCTGGATTAATAACATATACCACAGTTATAAGTGTTCAAATTATTATAAACTTTATTTTCTAATTGTGTGTTCTATTATGAAAACATTAAAAAATGTTAAATCTGCAATAAGTGAAGAAATAAAGGCATTCTAGTTTAAAAAAATGTAGTCGGGACATAGTGACACTTTCGCACATTTAAATCATTTTTCACTCTTACTATTACACTCTTAAGTATTATAGATTGATTCACATATTATCCGATAATATAAGTAAACATTTTTTTAGGTGAATGGAAGCCAGTAGTTTTCTTGGGACAGGATGCTGTTGATTTTTTTTTACTTTCACCCACAAACGTTGTTACAAAAACAATATTAGTTGTCGACTAACACGGTGAGCCACGTTTAAGTTCAACCCTAAGGTTCTTGCACATCCAGTTTTTTCCGTGTTTCTATTTCGGGAATGCCTGACAAGTATTTAAGGACCAAAATAAAAATAATCGTTAGACAAATTTTAGAAAACAATTATTTTTCCGTTTTTAGGAATGACAAATTTAATTTTTCTCGAAAACTATGCTAGATTCGAAAAAAGTTCAGCAGTCAAAATTCTTCCCCTATTTGAAATCTATAAAATTATGCTCTTTTAAAAAATATTCTACATAGTGTAGTTTTGGAATTAAAAAAAATGGATTAAAATATACTAAATAAGACTAAAATAGCATTTTTTGAACGATATTCCTCATATTATTGAAAAAATATCATTTTTAATTTGGTAATACTACACTTCAAAATCGAGCAAAATTGACGTTTGAAAATTCAGAAAATCAAATTTGTTCAAAAGTGCGTCTGGCGATTATTATCAATGATTTTAAAGTATTTGTGAAACATTTCTTTCTGTTATGCTCTCCGGTGATCACGTGACCAAAACAGTCCTTTTGGTTATGAAACTTTTTTTGGGGTTCACCATGTCCAAACGCAATGATGTATTGCTCTCAAAATTTGGAATAAAGATAATGAGTCAATAAATTGCGTTTGTATATTTAGTTTCAGTAATAATTTTGAAACAAAATTTCCATGTAAAAAATAAATGTGGAAAATTTCATAATCGAGCTTGGTTATGTGATCTCTACTTTACCGACGTTGAAATGTTCCAAAAATAATGACAGGTTACGTGTGTGCAGATACTTATTTTTTTATTTGCAATGAATGTGCAAGTGTTATTGTTTATATTATTTTTTTGAATGTTCAGACGACTTAATCCAAAATTTGTGTCAGTTATCAACATACGTGAATCAGAAAATCTGAAATGCATCAAACCAAAAATTACCTGCACGTGCTGCAACTCGAATGGTATTCTATCAATTTATAAATGAAATTTCCTTGAAACTATAAACATATTGATGTGTACAAACGTTCTCTAGTGCTTTTTATTCAATCTTTCAAATTCTAAACACGATATCTCAATCCGTGTGGACGGTAGTGAGCACCAAAAAAATGAAAATATTTTTACACATTTATTTTTTACATGGAATTTTTTTTCAAAATTATTACCATTCACATTCGTTGCACATTCGTTGCAACGTTATCGTGCACATTCGTTGCAAATCAAAAAATATGTATCTGCACACACCTAACCTGTCATTATTGTTGGAGCATTTCAACGTCGGTAAAGTAGAGATCACATAACCAAACTCGGTTATGAAATTTTCCACATTTATTTTTTACATGGAAAGTTTTTTTCAAAATTATTACTGAAACTAACTATAAAAACGCAATTTATTGTCTCATTTTCTATATTCCAAATTTTGAGAGCAATACATCATTGCGTTTGGACATGGTGAACACCAAAAAAAGTTTCATAACCAAGGACTGTTTTGGTCACGTGATCACCGGAGAGCATGCCCTTAAGACCAAAATGATAATATGTGATCGTTAGACTCATTCTTATGGAAAATTGGATTATCTAAATTTTAGAAGTAAAAAATTAATAGCATCATAATAATCAATACCTACTTTAGATACATACTTCAAAATTTAGAAAAATGTCGTACGTATGAAGTTTCGTACGTAAATGAGCCTAAAACCAGTCATTTAAAAAAAAATTGTGGTTTGCAGACAGAAAAATGTAACAAAAAGCAAGACATTTTGGGCACACTTTAACAAGAGTCAAGCAATGGGAAAAATGAGAAAACATTCATGAAGGTGCTTCAAGGTGAAGGTGAAAAACATTAAAAATTGTCGGTTTCAATTACAGAAAAATATAGAACCATACTATTTCTAGTTCCAACTAATATATTAGAGCGATTCAAATTCCAAGCGGTTACGCGAAGGCTCTGTAATTATTTACAATTTACAGAAAATATACTAAATATAATATAGTTAGAAACTAGTGGGGAAGGTTTTATTTTCTGGGATCGTTCTCGCACTTCTTTACAATGTATTAAAGAGGTACGGCTCTGGTCAAAGCAAGATCTAGGGTCAGAGTAAATGTTCGAAAGCACATTTTGAGGAAATGCGAGACCGATCCCAGACGAAAAACGTACTCAGCTGGTTTCTAACACTTGTTTTCCAATACAAAAAACTGTGTTAAAATATTGCGATTTGCACGAAGAAAAAAACAACCGCACATTTTATGGAAGTTGTAAATATGTACATAGCCTTTGCGTAACTGTTTGGAAAATAAATCGCTGCAATATCTTAATTAGAACTGAAAATAGTATGGTTGTATGTTTTTGTAATTTAAACCAACAATTTTTAATATTTTTTCAATTGGTCAAAGGCAATTCGTTCAAGTGTTTATTCATCAGTGTTTTAACCTTCTTAAATATTTTCCCATTGTTCCCATTTTTCCCATTGCCTTTTCTATAGAAAATAATTCCCTGAACTTGAATATTATTAAAGTGTGCACAAAATTCCTTATTTTTTGTGACAAATTTTCAGCCCGAAAACCAGTGTTAGGTAAGTTACTTTTTTGAGTAATAGTTACAGTTACGTTACTTGTAACTGTAACTAGTTACAGTTACTAGAAAGAGTAACTTCGAATTACCTAAAAAGTTACTTTTATCACTTCCTCAATTTTATAATTTAAAAATTTAAATAACTAAGATGATAATTCATACAAAATTTGAATAGGAAATAGGCATTAGTTGAAGTAAATGAAAAATACACAATATATTTCGGCAAGTGAATAACGAGACAGAATTACTTGTTTCGTTGAATTTATTGTCATCAGCCATCAAAAATGATTTTTCATATTGAATTTTAAGTTAAAATCACGACTCCCATCTTTAATTTTTGGCAATTCTATTCCCTCGTCTCACGGTACTATGCAAATCATCACTTTCGACTGATAAAATAGATGAAAATACTATTTGCATGACTGTAGAAGAGGATGCTCGTAATTGTTATACCTTAGAATTGGTTCTATTAAATTCAGTAAAATTTATCCAGAGTTAAGAATCCATTCTGAAATTCAGGTAAGAATTTTGAGTATCAGGGCCTAAAATGTTTCAAATTTCAGATAAAACACCTTTCGTATGAGTCAATTTGAAACGCTTTAAATTCCTAACGCTTCAAGTAAAAATACTACTTTTCACCAAAATAGATGACTGTTTAACAAAATACTTCAACTTTTTACCAAAATATTTCAACCAAAAAAGAAGAATTTTCTACAAAAGAGCTAAATTTCTAACAAAAAAGTTCATTTTCAACCAAATAGTTCAAGTTTGTACCAAAATATTTGAATTTGATACCAAAAAAAAGGACTTTGAAACAAAATAGCTACATTTTCAACTAAAATTCGCTAAAATTATAAATCTTCAACTAAATAACTAAATTTTTAATAATGTAGTTCAACCTTCAACCAAGTAGTTGAATTTTCAACCAGAAAAGACGGATTTTCAACAAAACTAGAACCTCATACGCGTGCTCTGCGGGCGATTAATTCTTTTGCATAAAATTATTTTATTTGTAAATGAAGTGCAATAAAATACCATGAAATTAATTTTTACTTTAATAACTGTTATTTGTACACGGCTTCACATACGTGACCTCCCACGATGCAGATTAAATCATTGTGCAACTCTAAACATTTGCATGCAACTTTGTAAAAACAATCGAAAATAACGCCGCGTATTAACACCTATATTTCCACCTGTTGCTGGTGTAAAATCTTTTTATTCGGAAGAATGTGCCATCATATCCGGAATTTTAGTACAAATTTTTATAGAAATACATAGTAAATGATACAAGAAATTATTTTTTAAATCCAATAATAATAGTTTGGCAAATGAAAATAAAAGACGAAAGGTAGAAACTGATGAAAAAGGCGATACAAATTATCAGAGATGTATCGTAAACTGCCACCCAATAAATCTTCGATATACGTTAACTTACACTAAAATGATTTCAGAAATCTTTCACAAATATTTCACAAAGATTTTAAAGGTTTTCAAAGCATTTCTTAAGTTGAACTAAAATGATTTCACGAAGTTTTGAAAAATTTCGTGAAGATCGAGATCGCTATCCAAGATGTTTAAACATCAAAAACGCAAATTAAAAAGTGAGAGGGCGAAATGAAATAAAAATGGTTCTAACAAATTACTGGTTATATGTTTGATCGAGTGTTCAATCACCATTATAAAATATTTTTATATAAATTTATATATAGTTTCTTGGGCTTCCGTTTTCGGTACCGATCGCGAGAGAACTGTTTTGTGTCAAGTGTTGGTTTTTTTGGCTTTGGTGAAGGGAATCAGCGTGTGTGGAAGGAGAAAGGGCATTGAGTGCGGAGATCAGGTGTGAAGGAAGAAGGGTGAGTGTAGGCAAGGGTGTAGAGGTTGAAAGTGAGGTGTGTGAAAAGGAAATTGGAGTGTACGAAAGTTTTGAGGTTAGGAGTGAAAAATTGTTGTGCGGCAAGGGGGGTAAGAGATAGGCAGGTGAAGAGAGGGTAGCGTCGTGGAACAGTGGGTAAGGTTGGATACGGGGATGTCGACGACGGTAAGAAGTCCGCAAACGGGCGCCAGAGGTCAGGCGGGAGATGAGGCAATTGCTGACGAGGTTGCGAGCTCGGTTAGTGGAGGTGGAGTGAAGGGGGACAGTAGCGGTAGTGGTAGCGGTCAAGAGTCGTTTAAGACGCCGACTAGGGTGGGGATGGCAGAGAGAAGGGATTCAGGTACGGCCCATAAAGGCGGGAGGCCCTCTAACCTACAACGCCTGAACAAGCTAGGCAGCGCAGGCTCGAATCGAAGTTTGGACGAATGGCGAAAAAAAGGAAACGTGACCAGTAGTGAGGGGGAAGACAAAAGAAAAAGAGAGGAAGGGGACGATGAGTTAGAAACGGATAAGGAAAGCAAGAAAGGCAGGAATAAACTCACTAAACGGAAAACACCAGATAGAGATAGGGGGGACGGGGGGATGTTTGAAAAATTAGAGGCTCTCATAAAAGGGTTTAGAGAGGAAACAAGGAGAAGTTTGGAAGACATGAATAGACAGGGAAATGCTGTAAGGGGGGAAGTAAGGAAAGTAAGAGAAAAGTGGGAGGAGTGGGATAAAATCTGGAAAGAGGAGAAGGATAAGGTATGGCGTAAGCTAGAGAGCATAGAGAATAGACAGAACGAGGATGACGAAAGGAGAAATATTGAGATAAAACAGCTGGAAGAACGGGTGAACAACTTAGAATTGAGGAATGAACATATGGGGAAAGAAACAGAGGGTGCGGAAATAGACATAGGGAGTAATAAGAACGTGCAAAATGAGAATGAAAGATTGAAGAAGAGACTGAGTGACATTGAAAGGAGATTGGAAGGGGAAGAAAAGGCAAAGAGAAAAAATAACATAATTATTAAGGGATTGACAATGGAGAGTGAAACAGGGGAGGCGGAAATCATAAATCTTCTGAGAAATATTGGAGTGCAGGTAAGGGTAGAAGGAGTTAAGAGGATAGGAGGGACGAACGAAGGAAAGGAAGGAATGTTTGTAGTAAAAGTAGGGAGTGAGGAGGAGAAAAAGAAAATTATGGAGAACAAAAAATTATTGAAAGGAAGAAGGGAAAGAATTGAAGAGGATCTGACATGGAGGGAGAGGAAAAGGAGATGGCAAATAGACCAGAGGGCATGGATAGAGAGGCAAAAGGGGCACATGGTATGGATAGGGAGAGACAGATTATGGATAAATGGAGAGGAATGGTTCTGGGACGAGGAATCAGAAGAAATAAGGAAGAAGGAAAAAAGAGTTGAGAAAGGTAGAAAAAAGGAAGATACAAAAGATGTTAGCGAGCAAACAGAGGGGTTTCCAAAAAGCAAGGCGGAAGAAAAGTAAGGAGGATAGGAGAGGGAAGGGATGGGAAAAACGTAAAAATAGCTTTCTGGAATGTGTCAGGCTTGAAGAACAAGAATGAAGGATTTTGGCGGGAGTTAGAAAAATGGGATGTGATTATGATGAGTGAAACATGGGCAGATGAGAAGGACTGGAAGGGGATGAAAAGGATGCTACCTAAAGGGTATGTGTGGACAATGCAAGAATCGAGAAAGGAACACGTTAAAGGTAGAGGGATGGGCGGCATGGTCTCGGGGGTGAGAAAAGAACTGGCAGTAAAAGGGAGAACAGAGGAGGATAGAGAGGAAAAGGATGGAACAATGGTAAGAAGGATTGTAATTGGAAAAGTCAAAATAGCGGTGGTTTGTGTATATAGAAGAAGAGGGGAAGAGGAAGGTTGGAGAGAAATAAGGAGGTGGATGGAGGAAAAGAACGAAGAGTTGGTTTTGATAGGTGACTTGAATGCTTGGACTGGCGAGCAAGGGGGAGGGACTTGGGATGAAGAAGAGGAGGCCTATATAAGGAGCTCCAAACATAGGGAGATAGACAGGGAGGGGAGGAGGTTACTAGAAGTAATAGGAGAAACAGGATGGTTCATATGTAATGGCAATATGAAAGGAGATGAGAAGGGAGAGATCACATTTGTAGGTAAGGGAGAGACGGTTATAGACTACATCCTGGCGGAAGAAAGAATGAGGAATATGATATGCAGTATGAAGGTGGGGAATGAGATAGGGTCCGAGCACTTCCCAGTAATAGCGACACTGAAAGGTGGCGTCCACAAGCGCGGTAGAGGGAGAAAGGAAAGAGGGGGGGAAAGGAACGCGAAAATGGGAGACTGGGGGTTAGATAAATTAAAAGTGTTTGAACAAAAAAATGGAAAAGGAGAATGTTAGATATGAGAAGGAGGAGGAAGTAGACGTGTTGATTGAGAGGTTGAAAGGGTCGATTGAGAAGGTAAGGGATGAGATAGGTGCGAAAGAAGGAAGAGAAAAGGGAAAGAGAGGCTGGTGGGATGAGGAATGCAGGGAGAGTAAGGAGAGAATGAAAGAGTCTGTAAGAAAATGGAGGAAAGGAGAAATAGAGAAGGCGGAGTACAACATGAGAAAAAGAGAACATGAGAGGATGCTGGAAGGGAAAAAGCAAAAAGGAAAGGAGAAATACAAGGAAGAAGTAGAAAAAGCAATCAAAGAAGGTAGGGTTTGGGATGTGATAAACAGGGAAAGAGGAGGAAGGAGGGGCGTGAATGAAGAAATAGAAATGGATGAATGGACGGATTATTTTAAGGGTCTGCTAGGGGGAGAACAAAATAGGATCGAAGGGGAAAATAGAAAGACAGTCCAGGGAGAAAGGGAGGAAGTGAACGAAATAACAAGAGAAGAAGTGAATGAGGCGATAGATAGACTAAAAAGAAGCAAGGCTACAGGAGAGGATGGTATGGAGAACGAAGCGATAAAGTATGGAGGAGAAGGGACTAGGGAAGGGATGTGGAAGATCTGCAACAAGGTCTGGAAAGGAGAAGGGTGGCCGGAGGAGTGGAGGACAGGGCTGGTGGTACCGCTTGTCAAGAAAGGGGATGGTAAGAAGGTAGAAGAGTACAGAGGGATCACCCTCATGCCAGTGGGTTATAAAATATACACGGAAATTCTAAGAAAAAGGTTGGAGAGTCAGATAGAAGAGAAACAAAGTATCCCACACAATCAGACGGGATTTAGAAAAGGGATGGGAACAATAGATAACATTTACGTACTCAACTACTTGGTTAACAGAAACTTAGGGAGAAAAAAAGGGAAATTAGTAGCCTTGTTCGTAGATTTTAAAGCAGCTTTTGACTCAGTGAATAGAAAAGTTCTATGGCAGGCAATGAAAGAGAAGGGAATAGAGGAAGGGTTAGTGAAGAGGATAAAGGAAATTTTTACTGAAACCAGGATTAGGGTGAAGATAGGGGGGAAAAAAGGGGAGGTTTTCTGGACAGAAAGAGGTCTTAGGCAAGGGTGCCCGTTGAGTCCGCTGCTCTTTAATATGCTGCTGGCAGACTTAGAGGAAAAGCTAAAGGAGAAAGGGAAAGGGGGGACGATCCTGGGTAATAGCAAACTATACTCCCTAGCATACGCGGACGACGTAGTTCTATTAGCAGACGATGAGAAGGGTATGAACCTAATGATAAAAATTTTCGAAGAATATGTACGAGCAAAAGAACTGACGGTGAACGTAGGGAAGACCAAGGTGATGTGCTTCAGAAAGAGAAATACCAAAATAGGTTACGGTTGGAAGATGAACGGACAAACAGTGGAAACTGTGGAGGAGTTCTGTTACCTAGGTTTCTGGTTTGAGGCAGGAGGGGGAAACGAGGTGCAGGTGAGGAAGAGAATCGAATGTGCGAGCAAAGTAATGGGCCAAGTATGGGGTATAGGAAAGAGAAGGTTCAAGGACGATTGGAGAATGAGGGTCTGGTTGTTTGATGCGTTGGTATGGGCGGTATTGGGTTATGGGGTAGAAGTCTGGGGATGGAAAGAACATAGGAAAGTGGAAAGTATGCATGAGAGATTTCTGAGATGGGTAATGGGGGTTAGTTGGAGTTGCCCAGGATACATGTTGAGGGAAGAACTAGGAAGGGAGAAAATGGTAACGAGACAAATTAAGAGAGCCTGGAGGTTTGAAGAGAAACTGAAAAGGGGGGAGGGGCGCAGGATAGCACAAGTATGCTTGGACGAAGTTCGGAACAAGGAGACGAGAGGAAATTTGGGAAACTCGAAATGGGAGGAAGAAAGGACAAAAATGAGGACGGTTTGTGATATGCAAGAAGGGGTTCTGGATTGGCAGAACATAGAATTAGAGCTATTAGTAAGACAAGAAGAAGAGAGATGGAGAAAAATTATGGATTCGAAGTACAATAGATGGTATATGATGGTCAAAGGGTTGACGGAACCAGAATATTTGTAAAAGATGAAAAAGGAAGACAAATGGAATAGGGTGGTACGGTTTAGAATGGGGGAAGGAGTGAGATCTTGTAGATATTGGATGGATGAAGAGGATAATTTGTGCAGAGTATGTGGATACGAGGTGGAG
>CAKNXH010059329.1:22274-36636 GCA_932178445.1 Andricus quercusramuli | reverse complement strand
CTCACCTCGGATTCATGATCAGCGTTCTTAAAAACTCTCGAAGTAGTATTTAAAGAAAAGATTTGCAGAAACGTCGATAAATTTACCTCATTTGCTGCCCCTTAGCACCCCCTGGTAGCACTAAATTGCAAATCTGACCTAGGATTCATGATCAGCGACCTCGAAAACCGTCGAGGTAGTATTTTCGGTGTTAATAAACTCCTTCTAAGTTGTACACGGAGAGACTTTCTATATCAATATTTAGTTCATACTGCACTTATAATTAAAATAAAATGTAAGAATTTGGGGATAATCGGGGTACTGTTATAAAGATTCCTACTAAAATAAGAGATGATGGTATTTCTGTATGTATTATTATAAACTTGAGCGAGCAAAAATTAGTATTTACGTTTAGAAAAAGTCTTATTTACTGTTTGAGAATTGTGAGTGTGAAAAAGTGATAATGGTCAATAACGCCAAAAGTTTTAATTATACGCGTTTATAGTAAAAAAATGTTTGTAACTAATGTAGTATGCATTGAAGCTTAAAAAAATTGAAATTCGGAAATTATCAATAAAAAACTGCGAAACTTAATTCTTTACACTTTTATAAATTGAACAGTTCAAAGATTTCTGGTTAAAAAATATCAATCCACGCTATCGTTTTAAATGCTCTAAATTAAAACTAATCCTCCATTTCAATCCTCATTAATTAAAATGTTGAAAAATGAAACATGTCCCTCTGACAACTCAATAAGAACGTTCAAAGCCAGAAAGTGCCTCTTCCTATTCAGAAAAACTTGAAAACACAAAATTCCTCCCAGTTCTTTAAGAATCATAAAAATAACAAAATGTCCCTCTTTCAATTCAGAATAAATTGAAAATCCAAATTTCATCCCCTCATACTCATACAAAATTTATTTATTTATATTGATTTTGGTCGTTTCAATTTGATAATTTTGAATTCTTATTTAAAATTAAAATGACAATTGTAACGTTAAAAGTTTAAATTTTTACCATTCAAGGCTTTCTGTTTCAAACAATTCAGTTTCAAATTCTTTACTTTTGAATATTTGATTTATAATTTCACCTTTTGCAATTTTTCTGATTGAAAAATGTCTAAATGAATGGGTTAAAAATTGAATATTTTAGACTGAGACAATATTTAGATAGGATTCTAAATTGAATAAAAGTGTGTAATTATGAATATATTAATTTTAAGTTTTCACATTGAAAATAATTTATGAAGTTTCAATCAGACATTTCAATTTGTCTAATCATTAATTAATTTATATTTACAGTTGATCAACTTAAAACATTTTTATAAATAATTTTAAATTTCAAACGCTTTTAATTTTTTATTCTTAAAGCTTTCAAAACTGAATTTTAAAATACTTTCAATTAAAAATTTCCGTTTAAAAATGGAGACATACAATGGAAAAATTGTAAAGTAAAAGATTTTAGAATTAAGCGTGATAAACTGAATGATGCAGTAATTGAAACAGTTAACAACAACTGAACTTAATATTCGAAAAAAGTTGAAATTGAACTTTTTTTAAATTGAATTATATCATGTGATATGGTATCTGTGATATTCCAAGTAATTTCATAAATGGTTCTTCTAAGAATTTGTAAAATTCCCTGTGAAAAAATAAATTCACTGTCATTTGTCGGTTTTTCCCGGTTTCAAAAAATTCCTGGTCATTTCTTGATTTTCGGTCCAGCGGCCACCCCGTAAGTCAGGCCTGCCCAAGCTGGGGAAAACTGCTCATTCACCACATGTTCGAGTTCCACCACCACGTCCCTCTTCACAGGTCAAGAAGCTTGCGGGGTGGTCGCTCTCGTGAAGTTGAATGACTAGAGGTCGGTGGTGGTGTTAAATTCCCATCTGGAAAATGAGCAGTTTTCCCCAGCTTGGGCAGGCCTGCCGTAAGTGATAAGTTCACAATGCTTTGAATTTTAAGTTGCTATGAAAATAATTTTTAAAAAATTATAAAAAAATGAGGAAGCTCATTTTTTTCAGGCTCAAGAGAGTTACAGTCCAATATGTCAAAGGCATTTTTCGTTAAAAGTTGGATTTTTTTTTAGTAGTAATTAAAATTTTTCTAAAAGCTTGTACCATTAAGAAAGCTCTTGTCCTTCTATAAAGTTACTTTCATAAATTAAGAAACATCATTATTTGATTTTATATATAAAAATTTTAATAAAGTAAACTAAAACTAATAAAACTTAGAATAAACTCAGGTAATTACAATTTAATCATCCACAGCTATGCTTAACGATAGGGCTTTTTTAGGTATTATGTAATACTTTGAAGGGATGTAGGATTACAATTGCTATAAAAATTACGATACTTAATACTTGAGTGGCTCCTCATTCAGGAAAATTATACCTTGAAAAAATCTATGGATACCTGGAAAAAACTGGGATTGTCAGAAAATTTTTTTACAGAATTTGAGTAGACGCCTCGGTGACGCCCTGAGATAATTCTAAAGATAATATTTTGTAATATTCATATGATATGTATTGATATGTTTCAACATATAAAATACTCACAAAATATACTGAATAATAGTATAAACTTCTGTGCTACTGTCTCAAATAAGCTGATAATTACTTTTAAATTTTCAACAAAAAAAAGTCGCTGTCTGAATTCACTTCCTTATTACGCTGCTTTTACTGCTGCTCACAAAATTCAAAAAGTTGTTATGAAAATATTGGAGGGTGTTTAAAAAGCAACGTTTTTCTCCTCCTGTGTCCTTTTGTGCACTACTAATAACCGTACATAGAATTTTCAAATCTTCAAAAAAGTGGTCTTAAAAAAGTGCTAATCATACACAAAAAAGGTTGATATTATACATTTTATTGCAACTCGTGCCGTTTATACAAAAATTCAATTTTGTATTTTTATCCTTATTTTTTGCGATTAAAAAAATCTACTCGCCCTTTCTAAAAATTATAAATAACGAAATCGTAGATCGTCTTTAAGTGAACAACTTTCGCTTATTATTATTTTTTTTTCAAAGCTTGTGTCGTTTGTCCAAACATTAAATTTAAAAATTTTTAATGTTATTTTTTACGAATAAAAAAAAAACTGAGCGTCCTTTTCAAAAGTGATTATGGACAGACTTTTAGATCTTTTTTGGGTGCACAAGTTTTTTCTTTTTATCTCTTTTTGTATCTTGCATAGTTTGACCGCAAAATGGAATTTTTATTATTTCATTATTTTTTGAGCGATCAAATTTAGAATTTTTGTTTTGTTTTGGTGATTCAAAACAATCTATTTAAACTATTACAAATTCCACGAATAGAAAAAAAGGGATAATCCAAAAAATGTTTTATCTATGTCTAAAATTGCACTATTTAATGCATTTTTCTTACAAAGACTTTTCTAATAAAAAGATTTCTTTCAAGAAATTGAGTTAAAATAACATTGACTCAATTAAAAGAGAACTTTAATAAGTTAAAACCCTGTGGATTAGAACGAACCATTTGTTTAGTGTCTCTATTTAATAATTTAAAATTAAGATCGAAACAGAAATTCACTTTATCATGAATAATTTTCTACAAAATGAGTATGAAAAAGATTCAAAATTAAAAAGTAGACTTCTAAACTACCTCACTTTTCGGCTCATTAGAGACAAAAATAACCAATTGAAAAAGAGGGAGAAAAGGTGAAAAAGTCAGCCAAAAACCAACCTCTCACTTTTTCCTTTATCCGTCTTTTTTATACTACCAGGGGACCAGCATGTTTCGAGGTCAATTTAAACCTCCTCATCAGGGAATTATTTATTGGATAACTAATATGAGTAATTCATATACCTGTAAAAAATATATATTTCTTATACTTCGTGTTGAATATGAATTAATTAAGTTTAATGTAAAAACCAAAAATTATTTATTGAGGAATTGATTGTTTTTGATGGAAAATAAATTTTTAGAATTATTTTGTTAAAGAAAATACTTTAACCTAATTGATGACTCTATTCCAAACTATGTTATATCTTGAGAGGTCCTTCTTTAAATTGATAACTTTGTTTCCCTCTCTCTTTTCAAATAACACTTCCTTAAATTCTCTCTTTTTAATCAAAATTAAAAATGTTAGATATTTTCCGCAGGTCCATCCATCATATTAATACCCTCATCTCAAAATTCAATTTTGTAATTAAAATTCATTTTGATCAGTAGAAACAATCAATTTCATATTTTTTACACAAAAATATTTTCCCATTTTATATATAATTTTCTCAATTATTTTTAAAAAATTTCATTTTAACTCCCTGTATTTTTGTCCTTTGATGAAATCCAAAGTTTATGTACTCTTATTTTGTTGTCATATTCCGGAAAGCACTATTTAGAAAAAAAAAATTTAACACATTTTAATTGTTCTACAACAAGTAACTTCTGAAGTTATTTTAAAAATTCTTTAAAAACACTTGAAAAATTTTTATTAAAAATTTTATTTGTACAAAATCAAAACATTAAATTAGAAAAACGAATACACGATGCGAAATGTATAAAGTCACGAGTGACGTAGCAAGAGCACCGAGGCAAACTAAACTCATTTTTTTTATACTCATTTTGTAGAAAATTATTCATGATAAAGTGAATTTCTGTTTCGATCTTAATTTTAAATTATTAAATAGAGACACTAAACAAATGATTCGTTCTAATCCACAGGGTTTTGACTTATTAAAGTTCTCTTTTAATTGAGTCAATGTTATTTTAACTCAATTTCTTGAAAGAAATCTTTTTATTAGAAAAGTCTTTGTAAGAAAAATGCATTAAATAGTGCAATTATTGACATAGATAAAACATTTTTTGGATTATCACTTTTTCCTATTCGTGGAATTTGTAATAGTCTAAACAGATTGGTTTGAATCACCCAAAAACATTATACCTGGGCACTATGGTCTTTTCCTTTTTAATATTCATAATTTACTTATTTCCAGGTTATATATATATATGTAAAATGTTTATATTTATACATGATATATTTTTGGAATAATTTAAAGAAATGTCTTCCCGGTACTTATTTGAAAATAAGGTTGCCAATGGGATGTACATACTGAACCAATTTGGTAATCACCAAGATACTTATCAAAAATAAGTTTTTATACCCTTGTTGCCTATAACCAAAGGTATTCTAAGGAAGATGCCATATATAAAAGATATGAGCATAATATTCCATTATGTACCAATGAGTACTTTTATAATTTTTCTATTTATACTTTAAACAATTTTTTACTCATGTTTTTATTTTCAGATTATTTTTGAAATCTTATTGTTGTATTCATTTCTGAATAATTAATAATGATTTTTGAAACTATTTCTTATATTTAATGTTTTTCTCAGATTTGTAATACAATTTTTTTCTGTAACATGTGCATTCTATGGTGATTTGGGTTATTTTCAAGAGGTTCGGTGAAAACTATGTCACTTGCCCTGGCAAACGAAAAGGTATAAAAATCAAAAGGATCTCTCTCTCTCTCACTCTCTCTCTCTCTCTCTCTCTCTCTCTCTCTCTCTCCCTCCCTCCCAATGTTTTGATTTTGTACAAATAAAATTTTTAATTTAAATTTTTCAAGTGTTTTTAAAGAATTTTTAAAATAACTTCAGAAGTTACTTGTTGTAGAACAATTAAAATGTGTTCAATTTTTTTTTTTTAAATAGTGCTTTCCGGAATATGACAACAAAATAAGAATACATAAACTTTGGATTTCACCAAAGGACAAAACTACAGGGAGTTAAAATGAAATTTTTAAAAAATAATTGAGAAAATTATATATAAAATTGGAAAATATTTGTGTGTAAAAAATGTGAAATTGATTGTTTCTACTGATCAAAATGAATTTTAATTACAGAATTGAATTTTGAAATGAGGGTATTAATATGATGGATGGACCTGCGGAAAATATCTAACATTTTTAATTTTGATTAAAAAGAGAGAATTTACGGAAGTGTTATTTGAAAAGAGAGAGGGAAACAAAGTTATCAATTTAAAGAAGGACCTCTCAAGATATAACATAGTTTGGGATAGATTCATCAATTAGGTTGAAGTATTTTCTTTAACTAAATAATTTTAAAAATTTATTTTCCATCAAAAACAATCAATTCCTCAATAAATAATTTTTGGTTTTTACATTAAACTTAATTAATTCATATTCAACACGAAGTATAAGAAATATATATTTTTTACAGGTATATGAATTACTCATAACTTTAGTTATCTAATAAATAATTCCCTGATGAGGAGGTTTAAATTGACCTCGAAACATGTTGGTCCCCTGGTAGTATAAAAAAGACGGATAAAGGAAAAAGTGAGAGGTTGGTTTTTGGTTGACTTTTTCACCATTTCTCCCTCTTTTTTCAATTGGTTATTTTTGTCTCTAATGAGCCGAAAAGTGAGGTAGTTTAGAAGTCTACTCTTTTAATTTGGAATCTTTTTCATACTCATTTTGTAGAAAATTATTCATGATAAAGTGAATTTCTGTTTCGATCTAAATTTTAAATTAGAATTTTTCTTTTTTCGGAAAAATTCGAAAAGTTGTTATGATAATCTTGTAGGACTATCAAAAAGCAACGTTTTTCTTTTCTTGACTTTTTTTCATATCGTGCGTTGTTCCGCTTAAATTGTTCATTTTCGTTTGTTTTTGTGGATTTTCAAAATGCTATAACTCTGACAATTTTATTTTTATCGATAAATGTCATAGGGATAAATTGTTCGAAATTCCGAGTACTATGAATAGGCGTACATAGAATTTTTAAATCTTAGAAAAAAATGATCATAAACATTTTCAAAATGCTTTAATTTTTTGAATTCTGATCCTAAATAGCTGGTTAACGAACTTGTTCTTTCTTTTCAGGCCTTAAAAAAGTGTGCCAAAGCACAATGCAATCTGATTATTTTTTCGAAAGTTATCGTGCCTACAGATTACAGACAGACTGTCAGACACCTTCGTGGAAATCGTTTTGTCTGACTCAGGGGGTCTCAAAACGTGGAGATTTGATGAAAACCGACTGAGTCAAATTTTACATAAAACCAATACCTTCTCATTATGATGAAGAATGTAAAAAAATAATTGCAAATCGGGGTAAAATTGAAGGCTGTAGACTTTTTCCAACGAAAAAAATGCGTTCCCTCCCACTGTGCGGTGTATGTGGGTATACTATCGTTTGCACTTCAACATTTTTATTATTATTGCAAATATTAACCGGTTTTCATGAATCTTTTTTTCACTTTCTTCATATTATATAAATAAACTAATTCTGCTAATTAAAATTGAATCACGCCATGCGTGAAAAATTGCATTACAAATAAACAAATTAAATTTTTGGACAAAAAGACACAAGATACAATAAAATGTTTCAATAACAAAATTATTTTTAAATTAGTTCTGAAAATTTTATTTCAACGAGGTTAATACATTATCAAGCCCGAGATCCAACAGGTATGCGCCCTAGGCACCCTCAAGATTGCGAGCGAAGCAAACCGTTCGCGCAGAGCGCGATGAAATTTTTTCACTTTTAACAATGCAAAAAAGGACATGGCGTAATATAATTCTAACTTTAAATGAAGATCGTATTTCAATTATTAATAACAACAGCTTAGCGAGTAAATTTCAGGGAACATTTTATTTAAAAGCAAAGTTTAATACTTACTGAGCCTGAAAATAATAATGGTTCCAAATTTTCAAAAATTGGGCATGGTGTAGTATAACTCTACGCGACGATACGTTTTCGGGTTCGCTGAATCCGAATCTGGTGTCAGATTTTCTCTATCATGTCAGGTTTTTCAGCAAATGAGCCTTTTTGGCTATTTAAAAAAAAACATAAGGAGCTAACCGTACGTTCTAGAAGAATTTGACACTTTCCATGTCAAAGACAAAACTCAAGTCATCGATTTTACTCAGTTTTGATTATTTTGTAGTACTTATGGTACTTAACAGTGGTGCTAAGCGGTTTTGCAAAATTTTCAATTTCTGAAAAGTCATTAATCATTGAAAATTTAGGAACCTTTTTGTACATGATTTTTTATCTCTGCATCTATTGGCCTAACAAATAAATGTCTTTACACAAACTTACCAAGAAAATTGAGTTTTAAAGAATTCAAAAAATTGAGTTTTTAGAAATTTAAAAGAAAAAATGAAAAATTATAAATTTCGATAATTTTAATCGTTTAAACATGATTCATTCACGTAAAGTTATTGATATACACCTTCTAAATAGTTGCTAGTCAAAAAGAATGAACACTGAACAATGCCTATAATTTTTTATTTTTATAAATAATTATTGTAGACAAACATATAATTTAGCTATTTTTCTTAATAAAAGCTGTTTTTCATGCAAAAAAGAATTAATAGACTCCTAGCATTTTATTTTTAGTTGAATTGAATCAGCATGCCGGTTCGATTCACTCGCAGGTTTGAACGCGCCTTGGGAGCGCATCTGTCGGATCTCGCGCTCGATAATGGGTTACCTCGCGCATCGCGCTCAATTATTTATTCTTTGCAGCCTGAAAGCAGAAATTCCTCCAAAAACGTTTCTTCATATTTCGCGTAATTTGGCTCAAAATTTGAATTTTTTTCATATCCAAAACTTTATTTTCGGCTTCAGGGGGTCTTAAAACGTGGAGATCCGTTGGGAAACTGAGGTGTAAGATTTCGGACGATTCTAATACTTTCTCAATCATAAATGATGAGAATGTAAAAATGAACATTAGCGGTTTTCCAACATAAAAGCACCGGGTTTTCACGGAAAAGTATTACTAGACGTGTTGTTCATTATATTTATTTGGTTAAACTGTTTCAGTGTTTAATCATTTTTTTCATTTTGATGAGCATTCCTTATGAACAAATGCACAATTTGGACCTTTTTCAAAGCAAAAGTCCCGATTCTTGACATAAAATTATTAATTATTATACACGTATTCCATTACATTTACAAGGAGAGATCGGCAATTCTCTACTTTATTTTTCGTCCATAATTTTTGGAACAAGAGCTCATTACTTGCCTAAGCAATAATATACAATTTACGCCGTTTTCAATAAAATCGACTATGAAATATTCGCCAAAAGGTATGTAGAGTTTGGCGAAACATAATTTAAATCGGCCGGTAGCTTAGGCAGTAACGCTTCGGCTTCATAGACGAAAGGTCGCGTGTTCCATTCTCGCTGCCTACACTGTTTTTATTATACTTTTTATTTATTAAAATATTTATAAATATAATTTTCTTTAATAATCTTTAAAATAAATTCGTAAAGCGGACAGCAAGCGCCCTCAGTTAAGGGTTTCGTAGGAACGCGTACGATTTTTCCATTTTTTTTTTTAAATTTCCAATTCCGTATGTTGTTTTTCAGTTAAATTTGCGAACAATTTTTTTAATGCTGACCCTAGGAGTTTATAAAAAAAAATTTCGCTTTTCGAGAAAATTCCCGATCCAGTATACTGGCTTAGAGTCAATTTCGAGAATTTTTGGGTCAAAAGGCCTACATTTTCATGTTTTTGCATAGCAACGCTATGATGAGGTTCTTAGTAGTTTTTGTCGCATTAGACACTTGAAAAATATCTACTTTGCAAAAAAATAAAATCGATAGACCTAATAGTTTTTGCGCTAGGCGTCCTAGCATGGTGATTTTGAGTCAAAAGGCCTGAATTTTTATGTATTTAAATATCAAAGCAATGATAAGCATTTTCCTCAGAATTCTTAGTATTTTTCCTCCCATTACAAACATGAAACACATCTCCATGCAAAACATAATGCCTTTTTTCAAGGTAAAATTGAATGTTTTCAACTTTATCGTGTTCTTAATTGAAAAATATTAAATGGCGGCGATTAATAAATAAACAATAAAATAAAAGTGTAGGCAGCAAGAACTCAGCATGCAACCTTTCAACTATGAAGTCGAAGCGCTATTGCCTGAGCTACCGGACTATTTAAAGTATCTTTCGCCAAACGCTATATGGCTTGCGACGGACATTTCAAAGTCCATTTTCTCGAAAACGGCGAAAAATTGCAAATTAATACTCAGGTAATGAACTTTCATTACAAAAATTATGAACCGAAACTAAAATTGACAATTGCCAGTCTCCCCTTGTTAGTTACATCGAACCAGTATTCAAAGATTTATTTAATTTCTATAAAAATGTATTATAAACAAATAATATTGAATCAAAACGGTTTGGCGTCATTTCCGCTTCCGTTTTGTGGAAAATGGTGTCTCGCTTGTGAAATATTTTTGGTGGATTTACAACTCGTACCATTAATATTATTTTTTATAATAAATTTGTATATCAATTTAAAAAATGGTTAAATACTCATTTAAGATTCAACGTAACTAAATGTAATGCAAAATGTGCTTAGTAATACTTTTCTAGGAAGAAACGGAGCTTTTATAATCACGCAAGAGGATTTTTATTGATACTTCATTTCAAAATAAACTGTGCTTTTATGAACAAAAATAGCTTGATTATGCATGTGTTTATAATAATTGTTTACAAAAATGATAGACATTCAAAACAGGAAGACATACATTCCGGGAAGTTTGATTTCGTTTTTTTCGAATTCTTTGAAGTTTTTTTATTGAATGATAGATATTATCCAATGTTATTTTCTTTTCGACTACAAACTATTGTATAACAATAATTTTATGTAAAAGAATAATGTTTACATAATCTAAATTGTCGAAATGTTTACATTATATTTATTTAAAATTATATCTCATAAAAGATTGCCCAATGGCAGATAAAGAAAAATACGTTCACTTATTTAAGTTTGGTTAGAAATTTAAAAAAATTTGTTTGAAAATAATGAAAACCGTGAACTGCGTAACTCCGCTGACCTTGCAAGTGCCTCTCTCTCGCCCCATTGGACCATCTTATTCGGTATATCAGGTCCCGGTAAAACAGGGTCCTAGTGTATCTCCTTCGGGTTGAAAAACAATAATTAACCATTTTTTTTCAAATAAAAAATTCAAAATTTACAATTTGTCCATTTTTATTGAATGTTCTTAAAACTTAACGCTTTTGCATACGTTTATATAAGAATCTTTTTTTTTGTGAGATCAACATATTATTTAGAACCCTAAGCTCTATAAAATAACAAAAAAACTTTTAGCAGGGCTCACGTTAAATGTTGAACCTTGTACATTAACTCGTTCTTAAAAAAAACTTCCTATTTCATGCCTCACCCTCCTTGCCATTGTCTTCAATGCCTGTATACAACTAAGCTACTTTCCTGACTCTTTGACAGTAACTTATATCTCAGTTTTTTAAAAATGGCAAAGAACTATAACATCCAACCAGCTACAGACCCATTAGTCTTCTAAATACTATGAACAAAATCTTTGAAAAAATAATACTCCCGTGAAACATCACCTTGAGGAAAACAGCATTCTGAAGCCGCAAGAAAAAGCCGCTTTGGAAAAAGACACTCTACCTAGCAAATAATGCTCAAACTCACCGAAGCCACTAGCTTTCATTTCAATCGATGAAAGCATACCGAAGCTGTTTTCCTCGACGTAGAAGAAGCTTTCGACAGTGTCTGGCATATAGGACTGCAATGAAAACTAAGTAATTACAATTTTACAAAAGGGCTTATCCACTCTATATACTCGTATCTTACAAACAGGAAATTCTCAGTCGAAATAGACCACGCAGTCTTAGAAGAAGAAAAACCTATACGAGCGGCTGTGCCCTAAGGCAGCATTCTGGGACCAGTATTCTTTATTATATACGTAAATGACATCCCTGAGGTCCCCGAAGTTTCAATTAGATTGTATGCAGATGACACTGCATTTTATTATTAAAATAACTCAATAAATTTTCGCGTTTAAATCCTATTATTAAAGACAATTCTAGTCAAAAACGATAATATGGAATCCTAATCTACAAAATTTTTATCCGATCAATGATAACTTATGCCTGTACAATTTAGGGAGGTGCGTCAAAAAGCAACATCAATCACATTCAATTCATTCAAAATAAATTTCTCAGCTGTATCACTAAATCCTTTAGATATACCAAGAATTCGGTCCTTCACAGAGAATTTCAACTGGCATACATTTCAGAGTAGGGAAGACTACCCTTCAGTAGATAATGATCCTGCAGTAGATAATAATTTATTAAAAATACTAATGTATGTAAAATAATGAATGTAATATAATTATTAGTTAATACACGATAGGTGTCGATATATTAAAATTAGAATGGACCATTTTACTTGTATTTGTGCTCAGAATTAATGATTATCTACTGTAGGATCATTATCTATTGTAGGGTGGTCTCCCCTATATCAAAGAAATCGCCACTAAATTTTATGCATCTGTATCATTATCACGTTTTGAACATATTTCCTCTCTAGGGAAATATAATTTTGATCCACGTCGCAAACACACGATGACAAAAGACTTCCTCCTGAAATAAGTCACCCAGGTCGGAAAGTCGAAGCAACGCGCTGAGACTCGTCTCGTCACAACGACCTGCCATTCCTGACCTACCAACAACCCTCATTTTTGACTCCTCTAACCCCTTTCTTCCCATCTTCTGTACTTTTCTTACGGAAGATCTCCCCGGGCTTCAACTCAAGTCATATCTCTGTGGCGTCGTCACTGTCGCCAGAACTGGATAACCCATTCCACTGGCTATCCCCAGTATCGTTTTAAACTCTAGATACGAGCCCCCCCCCTCGCCCCCCCCACACCGGCTACATCCTTAACTCTAAATTCGTAATTCCCACTCGTCTCAAATAAACTCTCAATGTAAATAGTATTAGCAATAAACCTTCCACTTTAGTTTTATAAATAGTTTTGCTTTTCCTTTTGTGAATTAGTTTCCCTCTCCCAATTAGTTCAAGTTTCGAATCAGCCTCAACCCACAGGATGACTTCAACACATTGTTTCCAAACTAAAATACAACATATTTTTTTAATGATATGAAGAATATCGTTTAAAAAATGATATCTTAGTGGATTTTATTACATTTTTTCAAATTCCGAAAAATAGACTAGAATATTGTGAAACAGCGTAGTTTTATACATTTCAAGCAGGGGACAAATTTTGATCTCTAAACTTTTTCGTATCTCGCATATTTTTCGGGAATCCCTAAAATAGAAACAAGAAGAAGACTGGAAGTGCAAGAACCTTTGGGTTGAACATAATCATGGCTCACCGTGCTAAGTTTTTGTTTTCTTAAAGTTAAGATAAAGCTTCAAGTTTAAAGAGACCTTTTTCAAATGTAGTTAACACGTCCTGTTCATGTGCACGGGCTACACATTTTCAGAAATGCTATAAACGTGTTTTTGTACGTGCTTCAAGTCCTCTTTTATTTAAAACCTGGCGTGTTAGGTATTCTTTTAGAGGTTGGATTCGGATTCAGTGCACTCACTTTAGTGAATAACTATCCTTATCAATGTAATGAACGAATGTAATGTACGTTTAGGAATTAATTAGGTCGCAGCAAATACTGTTACTTAGTTCTAGGTTTCAAGTTGACAGTATAGCAAGAATAGATATTTAACAAGAAATGTTTACCACTGGCTGTGGAATGCCCTGTGGCATGTAGAATAGGCACTTCCAGACTTTCCCATCGTGGACTTGAGCTGTCTATTGGCTCACTGGTATACGAAGGAGAGGACATGCATGTTCTATGGATAGTATAATAGAACCAGCATATGTTGCACTTCTGACGTTTCTTCAAATTATGTCCGATTATTTGAATCAGACTTCGGAAGCGCAGCTGAATGAAAAATTATACCAAATTTTAATTATTTACATATACTTGATATAAATGTTCATTTTTATGTTGTAAAGATTTAGTTAAGGGGTTAGGGTCAGTCGCAAGGCACAAAAAAACGATTTTTTAAAGCATTTTTTTTTTGAAAACAGGTTTTATTGCTTATTGACAAATGTTCCACAGTTCGAATAAAACATATTACAAGAAGTTACAATAATTTTTTAAGGTGAAAATATCGATAAACAAGCAAGTTACAGTTAATCTGCCAGAGATAAAAAAAAGTTGTTTTGCGGTGCGCATCGTAACTCATGACTGGATCATCCAAAACAAAAAATACAACGGGATTAGTTAAAAAACGATATTCCACAGTACTTGAACGAAGAATTAGGTCAACATTTTTAATTTTCAAGAAAATGGCGGATGTGTAAACACTAAATTTTTATTTTTATTGGAAAAGTCGCTCATTTTTCGGTAAAAAAAAAATATTATCTAAAATATCGATCGTTCAAGTACTACAAAATTATGTTTAAAATAACAGATTAAAATTTGGTAATGATCGGTTGAGCCATTCTGCAGATATCATGCGCACCAATTTCAAAAACGTTGTTGCGAGAAAAACGCGTTCAAAAATTTAAGTATGGTATAAAAAAAAA
>CAKNXH010059329.1:0-22264 GCA_932178445.1 Andricus quercusramuli | reverse complement strand
TTGCGAGAAAAACGCGTTCAAAAATTTAAGTATGGTATAAAAAAAAATAAACGTGTGAATTAAAATATCGATCGTTCAAATACTTCAAAATTATGTTAAAAATAACTGATTAAAATTTGGTAACGATCGGTTGAGCCATTCTAGAGATAGCATGCGCACCGACTTCGAAAACGTGGTTTCGACAAAAGCTACTACTACAACAACTACTACTACAACTACTGGCAACAACCACTTTACGATACAAAGCAAACAACTCGACGTGTTCACAGCTCAGCGCTCGAAGTTAAACTGGGTAAAGCGACAGACCGCGCGAGGCACCTTTGGCTAAAGTCGTGTATCTTCGTAAGTTATGCTCCGATTTCGATGAAATTTTAACACAACATTTTTTAAATGTTGTACTTTTAGAAAATGCAATAAAAAAATCAATTTTTTTTCAAATCCTGACTGACTCTTGCAGTCAGCCACGTTGCTTTGGGCTAACTCCCCAATGCAACGAATAATGCGGTTACGACACCAGTATCGCGCAGTGCCACCCACAATAGGCCTCTCTCGGATGGAGGCCATGGTTCAGTTGGGAGTGGCAATAGGAACGAACCGAGACGACGATCAGGCAATGGCCCCGGATAAACGCGAGAACATCGATTTAAATGGTCGGACCAACTCAGAAGGGACCTCCTTACCTGTTGGCAAAGAAGCTAACCGGCGCGAAAATGATTCATGAAGAGGTTACATGACCGTTGGGTCAATATGCACCCGGCATATGCTCACAAAACGCCTCAGTATTTAAGAGATCAGGTATCCTTATTGCGAAAAAATGGATATGAAGCTCTTTATCAACAAGAAGAGGAGCAACATCCTCCAGCGAACATTCCACCCGTTCCAGCAAGACCACATTTGCAGATAGCCGATAATGCCAACATGAGAAGTAGGAGATCTATCCACCAAAAAGTCTTCCTCACGATGGACAAAATTAGCTGAAGCTAATACTGCTCTCCCCGATTTGCTCCCCGAAGATCTTAATCTCTGGAATGTGAACTGTGTAGTTTACGAGAAGGCGGTCTCCCTGCTTAGCGACAATAGAAATAACGATACTTCAGTACGTCTTAGTACGACTCGCGAGCGTATTGCACAGCTTCAGTTCAAAATTGAAACGGCGAGACGGCATGCATCAAATTTTCAGTGCGTGATTAGCTACATAACATCAAATAAAAAGTTCACTCTAAAAGTTAGGGCACTTGCTCGAAGCTTAAGGAAAGCAAATCTCACACTGAACAAGTATTAACTGTTGACCATCAAGCAGCACTGGACGCAAAAAATAAGACCTCTTTCAACATCGAAACAGCGCCTTGAACGGCGAGTTAAGTGGATTCAGGAAAATTCCACCTTTTCTACTCATCGTTCCCGTCTGTTCAATAAAACGTCACGTGCCGTTAAAAATCCGCCTAGTCGAGAAAAGATTCAAGTCTTCTGGGAGCAAGTATATGGAGATACTTATTAGCTAAATGAAGACGCTTCTGATATAACACTCTTTCGTAACTTTTGCCAAAGGCAAAGGTTACAAGGTCCAGAGGAAGAGTGTCCACTAATTACTGCTGAAGAAGTGAAGAAAGTTATCGCTAGAACTAGGAACTTTTCAACGCCAGGGCCAGATAAAATCAACAACTTTTGGTGGAAAAAGTTTACTTCTACGCACCAACATCTAGCTCGTATATTTACTACTTTCTTAAACGGAGAACAACCCGTCCCGCAGTGGCTAGTGGAAGGACGCACGGTATTGATCCCTAAGACCGGAGATTTGTTAAGTCCAAAGAACTACAGGCCCATAGCTCGTTTAAACAGCAGCTACGAGCTATTCACTGGCATCCTCAAAGAAAGGATATTAACATCTATCGAGCCGGTATGGAGTGTAATAGTTGAACAACGTGGATGCAAGAGAGGGCTGGCAGCTTGCAGGGAGAATCTGTTAATAGACAGGTGTATTACCCAGACTCGATCAGGCATCGACGCAATCTGTCCATGGCTTGGATTGACTACCGTAAGGCATTTGATAACACGAACCATGAGCTACTTATTAAGCTCCTTGAGTTCATGGAGGTTCATCCAAAAATAGTGAGATGCATAAACGAGCTTATGCTGTTGTAGCGGACGAGATTTGTCATAACATCTGACAAAACACAAATGACTACAATCTATGTCACATATAAGAGGGGGGTCTTTCAAGGAGACTCTCTAAGTCCGATACTTTTCTGCATCTCCCTCTTGCCTCTATCTATTGTGCTCCGAGGCAAAAGCTCTGGATACCTATGTGGCCCGCCAAGCAGAAGAGAATATAAGGTCAACCACCTTTTATACATGGACGACCTTAAACTCTTTGCTTCCTCGAAAGAGAACCTCAAAATCCTTGTGGAGGCATTAAATATGCAAAAGGCTGTTCTTCTAGGACAGAAGGAGCAGAAGCGGATGACGTACACGTTCCAGTTGCTTCGGGATTGGTTGCTTTAAGGAACCATGATCGTAGTTTCAGGAGCCTACAACTTCTCTCACATAAAAATAGATAAATAAAATGAATAATAATAAAAAAATAATAAGATATATATAATAAGATAAAAAAGACTAGATAAATGCAGAACAGTGCATTTCACCAGAAGAAAAATAGGGCCCGCAGAGCTGAGAATGAACACGAGAATGACATCGAGGCAATGGCTGAGGGTGAGTCACATAAATATCTGGACATTCTCGAATCTAAAGGCATACAATAGTTAAGACAATCTTAATGACTTTCTTCACTACATATCTCAGATTGGTTCAGAAGCGATCTCTCAACTCGGCAAACAAGATCAGGGCGATCAACACCTATGCAATCCCCGTCCTCACGTACTCTTTAGGCTCATGAAATGGACGAACTCCGACCCTGAAAGGTTAAACAGAACCATACGCGTAGAAATGACGAAGCACCGAATGCACCACAGTAATTCAGCGATTGAAAAGCTAGTTCTGCCACGACGTAAAGGGACAGAAACGGAAGAATTCGTCATTGCGATCACCAAAACTTATCACAAAAACGTGCTAAATCAAGACGTGGTTGACCGGTTTCGATTAAACAGCCACACAAAAAAAAATCTTTTTCCGGATCTAGCGGTCAGACCATGCTTACTATATGTTTTTGGGGTCGCTGAATCCGAAGTCTAAAAAAACCCCAGCAGGTCAGAGTTCTGACATACCTCAAAAAACCTCATAAACAATCTTTTTCCCGGTCTGGAGATCAGACGATGTTTAATATATGTTTTTTGGGGTCGCTGAATCCGAATCCGAGGTCCGAAATCTCCCAGAACGTCAGCGTTCTGACATAACCTAAAAAAACATAATAAAAAATCTTTTTCCGGGTCTGGAGATTGGACCATGTTTATTACATGTTTTTGGGGTCGCTGAATCTAAATCAGAGGTCCAAAAAATCCCAGCAAGTCAGGGTTTTAACATAACCTCAAAAAACCTCATAAAACTTTTTTTTCCGAGTCCGGGGGTCAGAGCATGTTTACTATATGTGACCCTGAAAACATATAGCAAACATGGTCTGACCTCCAGGCCCGGAAAAAGATTTTTTATTAGGTTTTTTGAGGTTATCTCAGAACCCTGACGTGCTGGAGTTTTTCGGACCTCGGATTCAGATTCAGCGACCCCAAAAACATATAGTAAGCATGGTCTGACCGCCAGATCCGGAAAAAGATTTTTTTTTGTGTGGCTGTGTTATGTGGAGATACCAACGAATCTATCAAGCACATTATTGATGGTTATCGCGTAATGAATCAGAGAGCGTATATGCACAGACATAATGATGTGGCGACTTGCCCTAAACCTAGGTCTCTTAACAGAATGGATTCCTTTCTATAGATACTTTCCAGTGCCAATTTTAGAAAACGAAGGGATGTTATACATATATTGGGATGTTACTATCCAGACAGATCATTATATCGTGATGCGAGAGAAAAAAGTTGGCAGAGTCTACATCATAGACATCGCGTGTCCACTTAACCAGAATTTGCAGGCAACCTATACATTATACAACCAAGATCCATAAGTATAGCAAGCTAAAGCATGAAGTAAAGACATTATTGAGGAATGTGAAACATGCATCTATGTATCCTATAGTGATTTTGGCTGCAGGCAATCTGCACGCAAGATGCACTGAACATCTTGAACATTTAGGAGTCAATAGGTTACTGGCAGCAGCTCAGAAATCGGGTTTATTAAACACATGTCACATTGTAAGAAACTTCCTAGAACGGTGAACAGTGGAACATCAACTGCGCCTGCTGAGGATGCTTTGACTAGCGTTAGAAATTTGCAGCCAACCACCTCAACAGAAATACCATGGGAGAACATCAAGTGAGATACCAGAATGAAAGAGGAATAGATGCGTCTCTATTGTGAACGTGCGAAGTATGAAACCAAAAGCGAAAAGAGATTCAACTTCAGGACGAAGTTAGCTGCAAAGTATCCTAAGATACAGGAAGTTTCAGTGAGAAAACTGATCGCTAAGGTGAAGGACCTCAGGGTTAATCTTCTTATCTCAGAAGACCGAGAAATGGAGATTAAACAGCAGGCTGATTTGGCATGGAAAAATGTCGATAATGAACATCAGTTGACGGAAGCTGCATCACCCGATGAAGCAGCGGCAATTGATGTTATTACTCAACCTGATGATGATCCAGTACCACCACATCCTTCAGAGTACGGATGGGTAACGCTCGGTGAGAATCGATTCTTCGATTCCGCCAGATGCGTCGATTCCGAGGAATCGAAGAATCGAAGGTAGGAATCGATTCTTCGATTCCTATTCCAATATTCCCCCACTCCCCCTCCTCAAAAGCTGTCAAAAGCATGACGCAACTGACGCAACGCAAGTTTATGAAGACAGAGACGAACTTATCCGACGACCCATTTAAAAAGTGAGAAACTGGATACGAAGGCAGATACCTACCCAACGGAAAAGACCTCCAATGAAATAACCGAAACATGCCAGCAACCAATCACGGATAACCTTTAGGAAAACGAAAATTTATTTTCTCTGAACCCTGTGATCGGAATCGATTCCCTAGAACCAAGAATCGATTCCGAAGAATCAAAGAATCGACGCCAAGAATCGATTCTTCAAAGAAATCGGAATCGACATGGCCATCCCTACTCCAGAGGCAGACGGCCTAATACAAACAGAGACAGAAGCAGAGGTTCAGCAACCAAGAAGTGATTAAACTGGACATACCATATTAACAGAGATGTTTGCGCTTTTATTTTTTGGCAGAGAAAAACGCTTAATCTCTGTAAACAGATTACTTTCAGCTGTTAAAGTAGCTGCCATCAATCTGGAAGTGGAACAGCAGCTTTCTATTGATGTACTCTCTCTGGAAGATATGGACAACGAAGACCTGATTGAAGCTGAAGGCATAGGTGCTAGAGATAATGAAAATCAAGTACCGAGTCTACTAGAACGACATCCGGATATTAATAACGTTGATGTAAACGGCGAAATCCCAGAAAAACGACAGCACCTTAAAAGGAATTTTGATCGTGCTTTACTAGAGTTCAGACATGTAGAATCAACACAAAGGTATTATCAGTCCAAGATGTACATCACCAAGGATCTGCATGCACTAATAGAACACAGGAATAGCAAGGCTTTAAATATGAATTTGAACGCAACACTAACTGCGTTAGAGGTGCAAACTTTCATGTATTGTGAGGCTGTGGCAGCCGTTAGAACATTGGGCCGCAGAACTAGGCCTACAAATGCAGTTTTTGCCCCAGGTAGGGATCGAGATCCACCACGGAAAATCAGGATGGATATGGATGTCAGCAAAGTAAGGTGAAAATTGGGTCGATTGACTCAATATGAGAAAGGAAATAGAAACAGAAAACTGATACACCATGTTACTAAAATGATCCATTTGGTACATCGAGACATTGACACCAGCAACATTGGATGAGATAGTAGACTCCCAATGGAAGAGACTTGATGTTCTTACTGCTATACTGCGTCGGAACAAGAAAAGTAGTGCAAGAAGGCAGCAAAATCGAGTCTTTCAGGCAGATGAAAGAAGGTTCTACCGTGAACTAAGTGTAAAGCAAAATAACCAGAAAGACCCCGAAATCCCTCAATTGAAAGACATGACTAACTACTGGTTGCGTGTATAGGGGAAAGCGAACAGAAGCCATTTAGACGCTGCGGGGTTTCAACTAGAGAAAGCAAGAGCAAGCAATAACCCTAAAATGGAGCTGACTAACATCACAGACTCAGATGTTTCAGCGGTTTTGAAAAGGGCAAGTAGCTGGAAAGCTCGAGGTCCGGATATGGTGCACAACTTCTGGTACAAGTACCTGGCGAGTATGCATACTGCGTTAATAAGGAGTTTTCAAAAGATCATTGAACACCTAGATCTGATGCCAGGCTTTATGCTCAAAGATACTACGTACATGTTGCGCGTTCGTTACTTCGACCCACGCGTACTATGCGGCGCGCTACTTGTCCCTTTAACCCTCGAAGAACACACTGGGTCACTTTGACCCACAAAAAATTGTTGATCAAGAAATTTGAAAAGTGGGCGGTCTCTTAGGCTCTGATAATATAGTTGGAGGTCCAAACTATAGTTATAAATGCTTCCTATAGTCTGCAGAGCGGTCAGTCGTCGTTGAGATGCGTTTGAAATCGGTGTTGTGTCAGCCTGACCCAGATGTGTACCTAACGTTAATGTGACTCAGGAACAACAGCTTAACCGGAAGCAACTTGAGAAGAGAACAAGATGTGGCTGTGTGGTTACCAAAAGGACACGGAAACAAAAATAATGTGTTCATCTTGTTTGCAGTCAATGTGCGATGACCATCGTGCTTACATTTGCAACCATTGTTTCGGAGAATAGTAATATGAAAATGCTTATAATTATCCTTATAATGCTGTAATTTTTTTAAATAAATATTAATACTTTTTCACGGAAAATATTCAATTATTTTCTTTATTTGCGTGGTGAATGAAAATAGTATATTATGCACCTGGGGGTTTCCGGAAATTTATGAAAAATTTTGGTCATTTATGGTAATTGCACAGGTAAATATGGTAACTTACCATAGATCACCCAACATTCATTTGTAAACATTTCCATAAATTTCCGGAAATTTATGAAAAATTTCGGTCATTTATGGTAACTTCACAGGTACATATGGTAACTTACCATAAATTACCCGAAATTCATTTTTGAAAATTTCCATAAATTTCCAGAAATTTATGAAAATTTTCGGTAATTTATGGTAATTTTACAGATATGTATGGTAACTTTCCACAAATAACCGCAAAATTCTATTATCTGCAACCAAATGCTCATAGATGCATAATTTTCATTATTCCTCTCTGATGTCACTTTTCACTCCCTAGGGAGTAAAAAGTAAAGCTTTAGCCCCGCTTCATAGGCGTCGAAAAGGGCTGGAATCATGCATGTGTCATAAAAACTTTTTTATAGTTTGATATAAAAAAAATGCACCAGCTTCAAATTTCAAAAAAATTATCTTCTTTGAAAGGTGCAGTATAGGACTATTTTTTAAATCATTTTGGCATACTTTGAGGGTTTCCATATACGTTTTTAGCTTAAAATATCAAAAATTAAATAAATTACCATTTTTTTCATAAAATTCAATTTAAAAAATCGTGCGTTTTTTAACCTTGTTAAAGACGTCAACAATAGTTTAATTTTACATAAATTATTTCTGTCGGCGCTTAAATATACCTTAGAATTATTTTAAGACAATTGATCCAGTCATTGCGGAATGGTACACGATCAAAAAAAGTATTGGGTCAGATTGAACCAGAGTGTTCTCCGTGATCGAGAAAATAGGTGTGTTCTCGTAGGATTAAACTAATCTCAATCCTGAGACGTAATTTCATGAGAAAAATCGGAAACCATACTCTTTTATCACATAAAATATCATATGTACCTCGGCTTCGCCTTAGCTGCGGCTCGTTTTTTCAAACTCACGCTAGGCCGTAAAAAGACTAGTTCCCTGCCTCAGTGCACAATATACTATCAACTAACAAACACTTTACAATTTGGCAAGATTACGATATACGTGGCGACAAAGTTTTAATGCGGATACTTATAGTTTTTTTTAGAGAAACACGGATATGAAAGATTTTTTTTTTTTTTTAATCGAGGAAAAATTATTTTATTTTATTACCATATATATACATATATATATATATATATATAATTTTTAAAAAACAGGATAAAAATCAACCGCAGGGTCCCACTGGGAGCAACTGCCATCTATGAAAATGAAACTAGCTTCTAGTAGAACGACGGTAAATCAAAACTACGACCACGTCTGTCAACCGCGAGATAGGAATTGAGCGGGCAATTCTCCAGGAATGGTCCCGAAGGAATAACCCCCCCCCCCCCCCCAAGCGAAGGCGTAACATCCGTGCCGAATGCTGAATGGCACCTGGGTGAGGTGTCTTTAACGGTGAATCTGGGAAACCATGCGACCTCTCAGAGTATGCAGCCTTATCCTTGCGTGCGGGGCTCTACAAGGACGAACGAACCATTTCCCTAGCTGCTCATGGGAACAACGACACCACTAAACTACCAAAAAGTTGTAGATGCAGTTCAAAACAATCGAACATGCAGAGCACCCGAGATTCGCAATGGAGCGTTCCTTTTCAAAGCCCCGGAGCAGGCGGCCGAGACCCTTGGCGAGACAATTGCACACTCGAGGACTGACATCGTTCTCCAGAACTTCGAGAAATGAACTATGTTTGTGATCGAATTCTCGGCTCCGGTCCACTACATCCCTGCCGAGGAGAAGCAAAAGGAAGAGGGGTATCAAGATCTTAAAAGGGAGCTGCAACGACTGTACCCAAAATATTCGGTTAAAGTAATTGTCCTTGTGATCGGTGCTCTCGGAAGAGCGAAACTATCACAGGTTCGTAACCTTGAAGTCATAATCGCGTACCAAAAACATGACAAGGCACTTGCGAGATGGATGCAGAAAGCTGTCATCTTTGGGTCGCTTCGTGTCCGTAAGACAGATGAGAGTTTCGCCGCCCTGTCGTTGTGATTTCTCCGGGCCTTATGGCCATCCATCTCACAATCATGAGACGTGGCCATAGATGTCATTTACCGCGGTTCTACTTGAAGCCAGTGTCATTTTCATAGATGGCAGTTGCTCCCAGTAGGACCCTGCGGTGGTTGTTCAACCCTTTTTTTAAATTATATAAAATCTAAAAACACGTCAAATAACCACCTCCGGATCCCACTGGAAGCAACTGCCATCTAAAAATGACACCGTCTCCCAGTAAAACCGCGGTAAATCACAGCTATGGTTCATTTTTACCTATCTCTTACAGTTAACAAGATAATTGTTGTTAAAAATAACAATAACGGAAGGTTCCCCTTAGGTTGCAGTGGAACGTTCCTAACCGATGGACATTTTACAAGTTCCCGTAATTGTCCGTGCTATTGACAAAGCCACCGAACGCGTCCTCGGGTTGCGGATAGAGGGTCCCTGTACCAAGGGTTTCTGCTGAATATGGTTACAATAATTAATAAGCAGTCGCGGACAATTGTCCAGGGATGGTCCCGAAGGAATAACCCCTAAGCGGAGGCGTTACAACCGTGCACCTACCACAGAAATGTGGAGGATCAGTCGATGTCGTATGAGCTAACGTATGCTTTCCTTGAATCATCCGGATTGAAGTCGGGCACGGAGGGTTTCATTTTGGCATGTCAAGAGGGTGTCATTTCCACTCTAGCATACCGTCGCCACATTTTGAGCCAAGATATTCCCGATGATAGTTGCAGAGCGTGTCATGCACACCCCGATTATCTAGGACACATACTATCTACTTGTCCAACTCATGCGGGAACGACCTACATCCAAAGGCGCACAATGCGACACTAGGAGTGCTTTATTACCATCTCTGTCACTCTTACGGAATTAGCCCAAATTCCTCTCCGCTGAACCTCCTAGAGAAATAGAGTCAACTGTGGAAAATGAGAAGTGCGGTATATACTGGAACTTCATATTCTCGACAATTGTTTCTGTTGCGCACTCGAGGTCTGACATACTTCTCCTTAACTTCGAGAAACGAACAATGTTCGTTATCGAATTTTCGGCACCAGCTGACAAAAACGTCACAGGCAAGGAGAAAGAAAAGAACGAGAGGAATAAAGAGCTTATAAGGGATTTGCGACGGTTATACTCGAAATATTCTGTTAAGCTAATCGTCTTAATCATCGGCGCTCTTGGAGGTGCCAAAGTTTCACAGGTTAATAGCCTGAAAAGCATCCCTGTGTGTCAACAAAATGCTGAGACACTTGCGGGGAAAATGCAGAAGACGGTCGTCCCTGGGTCGCTCCGTGTCCTCAGGGTGCACGAGACTTTTGCCGGGTCATCGTATTAAATTCGTCGCAGACTGTAGCCACCTATCTCACGGTCGTGAGACGCGGTTACAACTGAAATTTTACCGCGATTTCGCTGGGAGGGGTTGAAATTTTTCAGATTAGCACCTGCTCCCAGCGAAATCCTGCGGTTTTCATTATGACAAACTTTTAACTGTGCGTGTGTGTGAAAAACGGTGTATGAAACAAACATGTCACAAAACAACATTGAACTAAATCAAGTATAAAAGGAGGAAACATTATTCGATTGTTCTTTTTCTAAGAACTGAAAAAATGGCATATAAAAACTAATTGAAACTCAATTTAATTCATCAAGCACACAACTTGAATAGAAACCGCAGAATCCTTAAAAATGAACTATTGTGAAAAGATTAAAAACTCAACTAACCTACACTTTTATTTGAATTATTTAAGGTTATATCTCTTCTGAATAAATTAGAACCTCCGATTTTATCAAAATGAAACAAAATATGTTCACCTGTTGTGTTGCAAGTTGGAGCCAAACTTTGTAACGTGGAGCAGTCCGAGGTTGAAGGGTTAGGTCCAAATCTCTAACGAGGTTTCGAATTTCGGTCATCTCCATTATTTACAGGCATAGTACATACTGATCAGAAATTAATTATATAAAATCGAAACAATAACTTTGGATATCAAATTAACAATAAACAGAATAAACTATAACAAGAAACTGATTATTCAACGTCGTTTATAGGTTATGCTTATATTCAATGCATTTTTTGGTTGTGTCAGCAAGATCAAGGCTTTCATTCACGGAATGAACTTTCAATCCTTTCAAGATTAAGAACTGATAGGATATAGTTATTTCACAATTTCAAATTTTACTGTCGACTAAATTTCTTTTCAGCAACACCGCCAACACTAACATCGTACTAATATGTACTAATGACAATGACACTTTGACAGTTGGCTGTTCACAGTTTGCACTTGTGTAGGGAAAGGATAAGTAAAAGTGCCATGATTGAAGAAGCTAAGGTCCCGCCACTTGGGGGTACGAAATACGTTCAAGCCGCGTCTCGTACAGCGACAGACATATTGGTTACCATGACAACGCAGAGACGCTTTCCTAACTACGATTGAAATCTTTTCGCGTCATGATGTAGCACAGCGTTTCTCAAACTTAGATACTTAAATGTAGATAATAAGAATCTAGTTAATACCTGTTTTATGTTTTAATTCTTGAAGATATATAGTTTTACATTTAATAGAAATTGTAAATTTGAAACTATTTATCCCTAAACTAAAGGACACTTGGGATCACTGAGAAAAAATGGGCTTTTCGATTTTTTTCAGATTGTCTCCTTTCTTTTTCAAGTATTTTCATCGGATAGTTGAATTATCATAGAGGTTTTGGAGATTTGGCTCTCAGAATTTAATGAGCATTTTGAATTCGGATTTAAACAATCGTATTTTATACTTTTATTAATAATAATAACATTATTATTAATTATCATTATTGGAAAGGTGCTGAATATAAATGAAAAAAGATATGAAAGTAATAGAAAACATATTATTCGCATTATTCATGATCGCTACAATATCCTAATAAATTCTTTTACGTATAAAACCAACCATACACCTATAGAATAATAATAATGTTATGCAAAATAAATTACGTTTCTAAATATATTTAAAATACTTTTTAGTTGTTTCAATCCAAAAAGATAAATTATCTACCGAAGAAATGAATTTTTAACTGAAATCTAGTCTGTAATGAAGAAATAATTTTTCTATATTAGAGGATTTATCTCTGATCGATATCTATAAAACAGTATCTATCTCTGATCTCTCTCTAGCTCAATCGGTAGAGCACCTGACCGGAAATCAGTTGATCTGGTGTTCAAATCCCAGTGGAGCGAGAGGAGAGAGATCCTTTTTTTCTTAATAAATTTGAATTTAATCAATTTTAATTTATATCTCCAACATCTAGTCTGTAATGACGAAATCATTTTTCTGTATCAGAGGATTTATCTCTTATCGATATTGTAGATTTCCATTATTCACAGTACGTGTGATTGGATTTCTCAACGGATCGATAATTAGGGAGATTTTGCATAGCGTTTCGTAGGATACGGTAAACGCTAAACGATACGCTAACGAACGTCGGATAGCGGAAAAAGTTAACGCTACACTCGTAGAGCATGCGCAGAAACGTCATCACGTGACTGTAGCGTTTACCGTATGCTACGGAACGATATGCAAAATCTCCCTACTATAACCTCCTATGATCATACAGATTCCTATTGAAATGATGAATCTTCGACCAAAAATTAGTTGAATTTTCAACCCAAAAGATTAATTTTCTACCAAAAAAGATACATTTTCAACAAAGTGCATGAATTTTCATCTCAAAAAATCAATTTGCAACACGAAAAAAGAATTCTCAACAAAATAATTCAATTTTAAACTAGAAGAGATACGTTTACAAACGAAAAATATCATCTTTCAATTTGTAGTCGAAAAAGTGATGTAAAAAAAACGAGTTTTCATCCAAATTAATTAATTTTCAACTAAAAATATAAATGTTCAAGGTAAAATGGAATGGATATATCTTCAGTTAAAAAAAAAATAAAAGTAGAAATTAACGAATTTCGAACCAAAGAAATTTATTTGAATCACAATGATGAATTTTCTACCAAAAATATGAAATTTTTACCAAATAGTGAATGTTTCTATCCAAGAGATGAATTTTCTATCAACTAAAATGATGAATCTTCATCTAAAATAATTTAATTTTTAACCAAATACATGAATTTTAAACTAAAAATATAAATTTTCTACCAAAAGGAAAGTAGGATAATTTTCAGTTCATAAAATAAATTGTTAACTAAAAACCAAACGAATTTTCAACCAAAGAAATTCATTTGTAACCAAGAAGGTGAAATTTCAACTAATGAGAGTACTCTTTTACCAAAAAAAGACGGATTCTCAACCAATAGTTCAATTTTCACCGAAAACAGATAAATTTTCAAAGAGAAAGTATAGTTTTTACCCAAGAAGAATTAATTTCTATCAAAAAAGATAAATTTTCGACAAAAAATGGAAGTCACATTTTCAGTTAAAAAAAATAATTTCAAATAAGAAACATCTCATTTTCAACCAAACATTTTATTTTTCTAAGAAATTTCTAACAAAAAAAATGAATTAGTCACCAAGAAAATTAAATATTCTCCCACAAAATTCGAGTTTTTAATAAAATACAGGAATTTGAAACCGAATATTTGAATTTTTAACATGAGAAGATAGATTATGAACCAAACATGTAATTTTCAACAAAATAATTAAATTTCGAACAAAAGAAAGATTTGTAAACTAAAATGATGAATCATCAACAGAAGAAATAAATTTTCAACGAAGTAGTTCCACTTCCAACTGAGGAATTAAATTTTCTACTAAAAAAGATATTCTCGAGAGCATTTGCTGAACATAAATTCGTGAGCATTTAAGGACTCTACTTACGTTACAAATAATTGAGACAGGCTTAAAATAATTTGTTTTTGCCATGCATACATCTTTTTTGCCACATCATTCAATAAATCATGAGTCATAAAAAATTTTAATTATAAAAGTGTATTTAGTATTGTTTCCTTGATATTTTTCTGTGTTTTGCTATTATAATATTATACAAAAAGTACATCCTATGATAAAAATTATAGTTAAACTTGCAATACTTTCTGCAGAAAACGTTTTTCATAGCAATTAATACGAATCATTTCAATTGTTAATTTTTAATTACAATAATTATAATTGATTTATGTATCGTAATTAACTATTGTAACAGATTATTGTACTTAACAGTGAAAAATAAAGAATAAATAATGACCATACTAACACTTAGTCTGATATTTTATTGTCCTGTCATAATTTATAATTAAAAATGATAATAAAAATGAATTATTTTAGATATACAATGTATATACTGTACAATGTATATAATGTATATATATATATATATATATAATGTGTATATATATATATATATATATATATAATGTATATATGTATATGTATGTATATACAATATATGAGTAAAATAATCGGGGTGCTTTTGTATCGTGAGTCGTTTAAAATATTTCCCAGCATGTGAAGGCTTTTTCAGCAATATACCAGAAAGAAAATCGACTGCGCATGTGTGGGACACAGGCGTTAAGTATTTTATCCGAAAACAAATGAATTAAATAGTATAATTAACTCTTATAAAATGTATACCATTAAGCCCTTTCGGGGTAGGCGTGACACTACCCGATTCGGGTAGTGTTTCTAGGTGGATAGTTTCTTGTAGTAAATAACTACACGTGTGGGCTCACCACACCCACAAAACGCCAACAGCACACAGTAGTATTCCCGAACGGTCACCCACCCAAGTACTAACCGCGCCCAACACTGCTTAACTTCAGTGATCTAACGAGAACTGGTTTTTTTTAGCGTGGTATGGCCGTTGGCCATATTTTTCTTAAAATTTATGTATATATAAATAATAACATAATTGATTAAAATCCGCGAAAAATTGGGAAGTTTTTTGGCCTCCCTAGTGTATGTGCAGAACAGAAAGAGTTCACTTTGTACGCTGTTGCTAAGAGTCAATTTCTGATAAAATTCAGGCATATATTTTAATATTAGATTATGTGTAGAGAATTTGATTAAATTTTTCAATTATGCAATTTTATCCATCTCTCAATATAAATATTATTTTAATTGAAGTTGGAATGATTTTTGATGTTAAACTGAATTGATCATTAAATTTATTTATTTTAGTACTTTTATTTAGTATTATAACAGAAAAAAAGTATTGAAGTAGAATGAAACTAAAGTTATTGAATAATGATTCTGCGTATTTTCTCCTTGTGATTTCTATTCAAATTGACGCGCCGTTCAAAGTAACGGCGCGATGGTGGCGGGAGCCAGGAATCCGGCTGGTCACGAGCCGATCTTTCACATACCTTTACCCCTACTCTTTAGCTTAAGTCCAAGTACCCGTGTGCGCGCGCGGCGTCCAGCTCGTGTCACTTACTCGCATGACGCGCTTGACTATACGACAGTTTATAAACATAAAGTTTGAAAATAATTAGACGACACATTTTTTCATCTTCACATCTTGTTATTAGTTTCATTATTATTTCTGAAATGTCTATAGATCAAACGTAACCTTCAAAGTATAAAAGATTAATCGAAATTAATCTTTTTAGATATAATTCAAAATCATGTAAAAAGTAAAAGTAAAGTGAAAAATTGCCCTTTATAGGGGTTGAAATATCAAATTGTGCATTTTGAAATTGTTACGCGCAATTGTTTGGACAAAGTACTTGAATCATTTGGGACAATATGAGAAAGGGATCGTTCACAAATTACGTAACATTAACCCTAGAATACTAACCATAATAAAAATTGCTTGTTACTAAATATACGTCTCACAGACGTACATATAATTAAAACCTGCTGAAATTAAGTTTTACAAGTATGAGGAGCTGTATATTAATTATTAGGCTAAGAGTTTAGTGAATATACCCAAAACACAAGATTTCAAATATTAACATTACTTATAAATAGTAATTTGTAAACTACAATAACCTTCATCCGCTCGCGTAGAAGGCAGATTGCCGCTTTGTGTTTTAAAACGGTCCCACGTGTTCCCCTCTTTCGGAATGACATTCAAGGGTCCACGTATTCTCTAGTTACATCCTTTTCCGCATTTTTTCCAAAAGTTTTCCAAAATTTCAAAAATTTATAAAACATAAAAAAAATTTTAAGGTAAAATCAATATTTCAATTCACCTTTGAAACCGTCATGATGAAGGATAATTATAAAGTATTTATAAATTTTAATTCTTTTTTTTTTAAATTGCCTCTATATTGACTTTATTTATTTATTTCAAGTAAATTGGCACTTTTACTTTTTTTTTATCTTTTTGGTATGGCAGAGATGTAGAAAAATGTACGTCAGTTACTAACTATACGTCTCAAAAACGCACTATATTTTCAAAAAGGGTAATGTAGTCACCATGTGTGACCTGCTTGAAGGCTGGAGCCCGACCGATGGATTGAGGGGGATCTCAGTGAAGCATACCTGGAGGGGAGGAACGCTCACTTCAGGGCATAAGGGGCCTTTATCCATTTTAACTTCATACTACGTCCCGGAGACGTATGGTTAGTATTCTAGGGTTAAAAAGGGGGGAGGGAGTTCTTGTTTCGTTACGATCTGTTACGTGCGGGGGGGGGGGGGGGGGATTTAAGGATTTAAACAATTTTTAGGTAAACTGAATTTGTCGGGGTGTCAAGAGAATGAAAAAAGTGTTCTTAAGATTCATGGGAAAATTCTAAATGATTTTTCTTCATGAATTCAAAGAGAAAATTGAAGAAGATTACAAAATATTTAATATTATTTCCTAAAATTTTTAAAAAGATTTTAAAGCGAAATTTTGCAATTTTTTCGTATTAGATCATTTCAGAAAAAAATCTGCTTAAGTGTAAAAGATATTTAGAAGTTTTGAAACGATTCAAGAAGAATTAAAACGTATAAAGTTATTTTAAAAATGTTGTAAGGTTTCAAGAAAATGAAAAAAAAATCATTAGGTTTTTAAGAAAAATTAAAATGATTTTTTGTTTAAAAAAATTAATTTAAAGAGAATACTTTAAAAAAATTCCAAACATTTCGAAAGATTTCTAAAAGTGTCAAAGATGAATCTGATGAAAGACATTTAAGTCAATTTTTTTAATTTTGCAGAATTCAAAAGAAATTCAGAAAAATATTTGAATAATTTTAAAAGATTAGAAGGTTGAGAAATTCTGAAAAGATTAAACAACAAGAATTTTCTTGTTGTCGCAACATTTGCACTGAAACTTTATTTTCACGGAATTCCCCTTCTTTTCTTCTGAATCCATTTTTTTCTCGAAAATAAGCATACGCAAACATAAAAAATGAGCAGATTGGAGCAGCGAACTAATTTCAACCTGGATGCTGGATTGAGAGTTGCAAACGGTGCGCGTGCGCGAAAACGGGTGCCTGGGCTAAAGATAGATAGATAGATAAACGTTTATTTTTCAGCCTGCTGGCCTTAAAAAACTGACTTGCTTACACATCCATTTTTTACAGAATTTCCTTAAAACTAACCCTTAAAAACTAACATCCATCCATTCCTTATCTCTACGCCGCACGCTCGTATCGCCTTGCCTTCCTCGCTTCGCCTCGCCTCGCTCGCATGTCCCTACTTTTTCGCATTGCCTCGCTTGCCAACCTCTGTTTTCGCAGCTAATACCTATTACTTATCTACTATTTACAATATTTACATCTTACTTATATCTACTTTCTCTCCTATTTACAATCTTTCCTTGTCCACTCCTCTTCCTCCTTCCTTCTCTTCATCTCCATCTTACCCACCACTCCCTTCACCCATGCTACTGCCCTTCTTTCCCCCTTTTCATGCAACAATGCTTCCATGCTATACTTCTTTCCACCTCCCCGCACTCCTCCAGCCAGTGCTCCACTCTTGCATCCCCCTTACCGCACAGTTCACACATCCTCTTCTCTCGAGAGAGCCAAAACTTATTGAAACCCTCCATACACCCACACCTCATCCTCGCTATAAGTTCCTGACTTCCTTTCTCTCCTTTCACACACAAATATTGCGCTCTTGCCCTTGGCATAATCCACACATAGTTCCCATTAAATCTTGACTCTCTTATTCTCTCTTCCCCTTCTGTCTTCTCTCTCTCCATGCTATTTTGCTTAACCAATTCATAAACCTTCCTTCCTTCCTCGTGCATCCTTCTCACTTCATCCATCTGCAATCCATTCATTCTAAAATACCGTTCCCTCTCCGCCTCCATCTTCCCACCCCCTCCCCTGTTCTCCTTCTCCCACCAACACTCCCTAACCAGCCTACTTCCCCCCTCTTCCAAAAATTTCTCCTCATATTTACACGCCCGGCTCCCTGCTAGAATTCCTACACTCGTTCTCCCCGTCTCCCTCCTGACAATATAATTAGGCGTGTTCCTTGCCAACCCCAGGGTCCACTTTACATACCTCTCCTGCGTTCTATTTACCCCTTCACTTTCCTTCCACCCCACACCTCTACCCCATACAGTAGCACACTCATCACTAGTGAATCAAATAATTTCATTCTCCTTCCAAAGTCATCTGCGAATAACTTCATTCCCAACCCCCACACCTGCCTCATCACCACATTTGCCCTCCTCACTCTCTCTTTTATGTGACCATCCACTCCCCCATTCCTTCGAAACACGAAGCCCAGGTACACAAACTCTTTCACCTCCTGTACCTCATTTCCCTTCCACTTCCACTCCCTTCCCTTATCCCTTCCCCCTCCTTTTCTGAACACCATAACCTTGGACTTTTCCGCATTCAGCTCTAACCCCTTTTCATCCAGGTATCTTCTCAACCTCTTCATCATCTCCTTTAAGGCCTCCTCGCTGGTTGCCAGGAACACTATGTCATCTGCATACGCTAGTGACCAAATTCTAACCCCTCCTATCCTTACTCCTCCTACCACCCCGGCCTCCAGCTTACTTTCCATATCCGCAATTAAAATCGCAAAAAGCGTTGGGCTAAGTGGACACCCTTGCCTTAGACCCCTATCCATCCAGAATCCCTCGGAAATCCCCTCCCCTCCTCTTACCTTGTCTTTGGTCTCTTCATATATCTTATTTACCTTATATCTTATTTACCCTTTCAATTAGGCCTCTCTCTACTCCCCTATCCTCCATTGCCTCCCACAACCTCCCCCTATCCACCGATGGAAACGCGGCTTTGAGATCCACAAAAAACGCGTACACTCTCGTCCCCTTCTTCGCTAATTCTCTATCCACCACGTGCTGCATCACGTAGATATTGTCGATAGTACTCCTACCCGCCCTAAATCCCGCCTGCGTCTCCGGCAATATTCCTTTCCCCTCGACATCCTTCCGCAGTCTCTCTGCGTAATCCCTCTATAATTTTCCTGCCTATCTCTATCCCCTTTCTTATACAGTGGCACTATTAGCCCTTCTCTCCACCCTCCTGGGAATCCCTCGCCCCTCCATACTCTCTTCACTACCTCCTTCAGCCTCTCCCTAACCTCTTGTGTACTAAACAGCCATGCTTCGTTCTCTACCCCATCCAGCCTTGCTGCTTTTGACCTTTTCAACTTCCTTATCTGCTTCTCTATCTCTTCGTCATTCAACTCCTCCGTCTCTGCCTCCCCCGTTCTTCTACTTCCACCATCCTTCTAAAGAGTAGGGGGTAAAGGTGTGCGAATGATCGTCTCCAGGCTGGTCAGATACATTCAGGGTTGGTAAGGTATATAATACTCCACGTATTATCTGGTATTATGCTTAGTTTTCTATGCGTATATTACCAAAGACATCTTTGATATTACCACGTATATTACCTCTCTAGTTTTCTACGTGATTTGACGTATATTACGTCCGAATGGAAACTTTCAGTGCGCATGCGTCAATATCGAAAAATACTTCTCATAACCTATTTTCCTTGTGGGTCGTAAAGCGGGGCGCACACACATTTGCACAGCGCACAACGCATGGCGCACAAGGTTCTCGACCAATCACAGGGCTCCATTTCAATCGCTGTGATTTCCGCACAGCATGGCGCAGGCGTCGAAAAGTTCGGAACGTTAAACTTTCATGCAATCTGCAGCCGTCTTGTGCAATCTGTAGCCACTGGTAGCAGACGATTTTCAATTTTCCAACCTCAAATTTCTCGCGCGTCGCGTTTTTTGTTTTGCAAGTATCGCGCGTCGCATCGTTTATTTATAAAGTGTTTCTAGTTTTAAAAGTGGAAGTTATATAATAAATTGAAGTTTTGTGCTGGACTCTACAAATATCCTTTTGCTCCTTCGACGCCTTTTTAATGCCAATGCTGTGATACATATCTGATAAGCGCAAAGAAAGAGGTACTCGTCTTCATCATCCATCGTGTCCATCGCTGCAAATATGATAAAAATATAAAATGTAACAAAAACAATTTTTTGTCTAGGAAAAGAGAAGTCGAAAACATTGAAATTTTGAATTAATTTCTTAATTAAAAAGCACAAATTGAATTGAAATTTTTCAGTTAAAAGTTAAAAGAAACACCGTTACATGAACGTTATATAATGTTCTTTGATAACTCATATTATGTTACAATTAAGTGTACCCTCGTGAAAAGAAAGACCAACTTTAGATCACAGTATAGGCAGGTATATTCTTGTCCTGGCAGTTTAAACCCCCAATATCCCCTCATTATTAGGCTCATCACGAGTCATAGATTGTAAAGGAGGTGCTCTTTCTTGTAAGTTTCAACAGAAAGAGATGACGAGATGGAAGGAGGGACAGAGTTCCATAAATATAACGGCAACTGGTTGAAGCCTTCTAGATCTCGTAAATAATAATAAATCATCCCAGGTTCTTTGGGACTTTTAGGTATAGCTAGTCTGTTGATATAGACAGCTATCCTTTTTTAACAGAGAGAGTGGTGTCTATTTCAATGCCCTAAAATTGATGCAGGTATAGGCTGAAAGGTAAAAGACCAGAAAACGACCAGACGTGGTTTGAAACTGGTATAAATGTGATCTAAAGTTGGTCTTTCTTTTGACGAGGGTAATAGTATAATAATTTAAAAAAATTTCTCTACATGAATGTGTCAAATTTTCAGGTTAAAACTTGAACCCAATATCGTTAAATAAACTTAAAACAGTGCTCTTTAATAAACTTGAAACAACCCGGTAAGAAGGTGCAAATTGAATTTCATTAATTTGCGAACAAATATCGTCGAATTTCAAACGTTTTGAATACCTTATCAATTCCGTTTTTGAAATATACATTTTAATTTCTTTTATCGTGATTGAATTGTGTCACATTTCAATCTCATTTAATGTGATGAATATTTCAGCTAACAAATGTATACATTTTAATTATAATTGGAAGATAAAAATTGAAATCAAGTTAATACTGTTTGATACCGTAAGCCAAAGTCGAATATTGAAGACAATTTAATTCTCTTTGGCGAGTGATAATTGGGAGCAAACCAATGCCATTGAATTACGTCTGGCGACCGCGAAAATTGATGTCAATTTTATACCATCTGGCACGTATAAATTGCGAACAAATAAATGCTATTCAATTCGAAACAGAAAACTCGGAAACTGAGATCAATTTAATACCGTCTGGCAAGTACAAATTGTGAACAAATGAATTTTATTCAATTCGATACAGAAAAGTCGGAAATTGACACCAGTTTAATACCAGGTGGCAAGTACAAATTGCAAACAAATGAATTTTATTTAATTCGACACAGAAAACTCGGAAATTGAGACCAATTCAATACCATCTGGCAATTACAAATTGCGAACAGATGAATATTTCTTAATTCGATACAGAAAACTCGGAATTTGAAGTCAATTTAATCACTCTTGTATGGTTCAAAATTAGAGAAACTTAAAATTTGATGTCAATTTAATACGTTCTGATGAGTGAATTTTAAAATTAGTTTCTTCAGATTTATTTTAAATAATGTCAATAAAGTAAGATAAAATAGTCTTTTTGCGGGCTCTAGTCGCTTTGCGGGCACATTCTCATCGCGCACTCGATAATATATTTACCTCGCGCTTCGCGCTCGATGATGTATGTACACACTTTTTTGAAGTCCAAAGAAAAACGCTTAAGAACCAGTTTTGGTTTAATTTACTGAAAATGCTACCAGCAATCGAAAATTCCGTTTCTGGTCAAACAGTGTTTCTTTTATTCATGGAGAACTATATTTAAATTTTTCTACATAAAAAAATGTAAAAATTTGATTTTTCGTTTATTTTGTAATGT
>CAKNXH010059328.1:60759-141814 GCA_932178445.1 Andricus quercusramuli | reverse complement strand
GCAACGCAAAATGTAATGAGTCATTGAAATAACCTTGAACTTGTTTACTAAAATTCTATTTCAGAAATTACCCAGTACAGTTTGAGTTATAGATGGTTCTAGTCTGCCTAAGAATGTTTCTCACTGATTATTTGCTTGCTGAATAAAGACAGGAATTTTTAGTTGAATATGATATCTGTAAGGAAGCAATAAATCGAATTGATAGACAAAACAGGATTCCATGCATAGCTCTGCGTATCACATTTCATCTGTTCACCGGAAGCGATGAATCATCCTTGTTTTTCTTGCAATAACTATATGGCGCAGTAGAAATTGCCAGAACAATGCAAAATATAACCTTGAAAGTATTTACGCGACATTCTTCAGATAAGAAATGATCTTGAACTGCGTATCAAATTTCATCTGTACACCGGAAGCGATGAATCATCCTTGTTTTTCTTGCAATAACTATATGGCGCAGTAGAAATTGCCAGGACAACGCAAAATATAACCTTGAAAGTATTCACGTAGCATGCTTTAGATAAGAAATAACCTTGAAGCTGCTTGTATGAATTCAGAATTGCGCAATATTACTGTGACGTCATCATCATGGTAGAATGTTCTCGATGTATATACAGCAGGTCCACTAACCCTCTTGTATCAATGTAGATGAGGTAGGAATGCATGATGATGTCATCAGGACCCTCGAGAATGTTCTAGAAGCTAAAGTGGCTCTGCATCCCTCTTGTAAGAGTGGCTCAGAAACGGTGGCTTAGAACCCGTCTTTAGCTGGCACAATTGTGCAATATTACTGTGACGTCATCATGAGCAATAGAATGTTCATAGAAGCTTTAGGATCCCTCTAGAATGTTCTAGAAGCTGAGCAACACCGCCTCCATTCCAGGCTCACACAGTCACACGCACACAGGCTTACCTCACACAGTGAAAGTATTTACGTGGCATGCCTTAGATAAGAAATAACCTTGAAGCTGTTTTATTATTATTATCATTATTATTATGACGTCGTCAGGACCTTCGAGAATGTTCGAGAACGGTCTCAATGTCAACCTCACACGGACACACGCACACAGGCCACCTCACACAGACACGCACTAATACTAATTGGCCCAGAACCCGCCTTACTCATCTACTGAAATAATGAACAGGGCAATTGTTTCAATTTCTTGTTTTTAAAGATTTTACTGCACCTTCAAGATATCATTAATTTTTAAAGTAATTTTAAAGGCTTTAAATTACTTTGAAAGAAAGAAACAAAAATTTCCTGGGTTTTTAAAGAATTTGATAGAACTTCGGAATATATATGAAACTATTTTATAGGACGACCTGCAAGGTTTCAATATATTTTAAAATATTCAAATAAATTTAATGAAATTTCGGGAGATTTCAATGATTTTAATGGATTTTAAAAACTCTTGAGGTATTTCAATAAATTTATGTAAGTTCAAATTTAATAGATTTTCAGTTTATATTTTTTCGCTCAGATTTTTTTTGCAGAAATGGTTCAATATAAAACCACAAAGATCAATTTTTAACAACAAATGGAGCAGTTGAATTTTAAACTTTGATATGTCTACAAATGGAAGATATTATTTACACTTTGAAAAGACAATTAATCAATGATAAGGAGAATGAATCTAATAAAAAAAATTTAACCATCAGATGAAAAGAATGCTTCATAAAAATAGTATATGAAAAGCGACTTATGTCTGACGATGTAAACCAAATACTTTGTGCAACGTTTTTGTATTATTACTTATATGACATGTATGTGTATGTGGACTTGAACAATCAAATTCATACTTTATACTTTCGATTATTTCATGAAAAATATTTAACATATAATTTTTGTCTTCATAAAGAATCCATGTAAAATTAGGCATGTTCTACACGTACAGTCGCAGAATATATGAGCAGAAAATTTTTCTAGAGTAAATTATGCGATACGTTAAAAAATTATTTAAAAAGAATTAAAAACAGATTTCAGTAGAAGGAAGAAATTATATCTTTTGAAATTTTTTCGTTTAGTTTAGCTTTTATTAAGAAAGTGACTTTAACGTTTATAAAGGTCTGGAATGTTACATCGACAGGATCATTTTTTTCTTATAATAGAAGAATTTACTCATTTACGTGAACAACAACAGATACGATAAAAATGTTAACACATAAAAAAGGGGTAAAAGCTACCACAGGGTTCGCATCTAGCCTCTTGGCCGTGCCGTCCGGCGACCTATTGTTATGGCCGAGTCGAGCGCTGGCCTGTAGTCTTGTTCAAAAAGACGCACGGTTTGCAGTGCGAACCCTCTGTACTACCCATCGTCGAGATACATTAGACACTAGGAAAAGGAAAAGAAAGCAAATACAGGGCAGCACTACATATCATGGGGCTTTGTCTGGATGTATGATACTTATTTAAAATCATTAATTTTCTTTTTGACTATTCATATTTGTGTGTTGAAAATGCAAATGTTTAGTAGAAAATTCGTCTCTTTTATTTCGAAATTCATCAATTTAATCGAAAATTCGTGAATTTTGCTTGAAAAAAAATCTTCTTGAAAGAAAATTCATCTTTTTTGCTTGAAAATTAACTTTCCTGTTGAAAATGCAACTGCTTTAAAAAAAATAGTCTTTCTCGCTTGGGAATTTGACTATTTGGTTCATATTTCAACTATTTGGTTAAATTAAAGATCATTTATCCCAGATTTGAATCAATTTTATATTGCGTATTAATAATAATTTAATCACTGGAAATTAGGCTTTATCAATTATTTTAATGACTGAATGAACATTTGAATGATTTAACGAATATTTTACTGATTTAATTGATACTTCACTGACTTGATCGTTGTAGCTATCTTGTAGAAAATGTATCTTTTTCCTTAAAAATTTAACTATTTGGATTTTTTTCCCGAAGATAAAAATGCATTTTTAATTGTCAAAATTTTTTTTTCTTTCAAAAATTCATCTTGAAAAAAAATTATTTAAACAAAAACTAACAAGGTTCTTAAGAATCTAACCAAGATATTCATATGTACTGAGGGGACTTTTTGACATTTTCAACTAAAGTTGTCTCGGGGGCTCATTAGAGCATACAGAAGTATTAGTGGCGACTGGCTAATAGGGGCGACTAGACACATTTAGAAAAAAAAATAAAAAAACAGTAAAATAATTTCAAGTAGGTAGCATACATCCAGACGGGGCCCCATGATATGTAGTGCTGCCCTGTATTTGCTTTCTTTTCCTTTTCCTAGTGTCTAATGTATCTCGACGATGGGTAGTACAGACTACAGAGGGTTCGCACTGCAAACCGTGCGTCTTTTTGAACAAGACTGTACGGCCAGCGCTTGACTCGGCCATAACAATAGGTCGCCGGGCGGCACGGTCAAGGGGCTAGATGCGAACCCTGTGGTAGCTTTTACCCTAAAAAAGTTATACTAAAATAAATTTTACTTTTTCGTAATAACCTTCATCATTTATAATAAAAATGAGAACATTAATTTTTTACTTAAAAAATGCACTACATCTCTCAGTGCATTATGATATATTGGTGGTGAATGGATTACTATAGAGTTAGGGCAATAACTCCTGGGCAAACAGACAACTTACAAATTTGTAATAATATTTCTTGAAAACTGAAAGATTGGTAATTACTGCCATTATTCTATGTATCATTAATTGCCTTCAATTTTATGCAGCTTAGATAATAATAAAAATTGATATGATTAATAGTATTTATTTAATTGAAATGTATATACTCATATACATGTTATAACGAAAAATTCACAATTTATTTTAATAACATTTCTTTTGATTCATAAAATAAAAATAATTATAACGGCAATATAATTTACAAATAAGTTGAGTGTTAAAGAAATTTAAGTGCCAATTATAATAAATTGAATTATAATCATATTTATAATTTTTTCCAGATGATAACGATGATAGAATTTACCTATAAATGAGATATGCGAAATGCGTTATGTACTCCTTTAACAGAGGAAAAAATGAAAAAGAGCTTCCTATTGAAGGCTACGTACATCATCCTGTGGTGCCTTCTAATTATTTTATAGATATTGTGTTACATTAATTAAATATGAATAATATAGAAAAAAATAGGTACTTGATTTATTCTGTTTCATAAAAACAAATAATAGGCGCGCGCCGTGGCGCGCGCAAGACTACTAGTAATCTTTAACCTCCTCCCCTTTGCCTTCTTCACTATTGGTATCACTACTCCTTCTTTCCATAACTCTGGCCACCCCTCTCCTCTCCGTACTCTATTGCACATTATCCATGTCCATTCCTTTAATTCTGTCCCACCCATATTTCCATACTTCATTTGGAATCTCATCTATACCAGGTGCCTTTCCATCTTTCATCATCCCTAATACCTTGACTATTTCCTCTCTTGTAATGTCTTCCTCCTCATATGTTTCCCTACCATCTTTTGCTCTATTCCTAGCTTTCCTCTTTACCCCTCCTAGTAATTCAATAAAATATTTTTTCTATTCTATCATCTCAAAATCCTAGTTTTCTCTTTTCGTTCTTCTTCTCTCTTTATTTATAACCTTCCAAACCTCTTATTCCATTCTAGCCTTCTCAGCTTCTTCTTCAAACCTTTCATTTTCCTCCTCTTTTTTTATCACACATCTCAGTATACTCCTTCTTTTTTCTCCTATATTCTTCTCCGCTACTTGTCCCTTCTGTTTACAATCCTCATCCTATCCACTTCTATCCTGTCCTTCACTAACTTCTTTTTTGCTTATGCACTCTAATACTCCTTCTATTTCTCTTACCATTATTTCCATTTCCTCGTTTACATTTTCTTCCCCCATTTTGATATTCCTGACTTTCTCTTTAAACTGTTTTTTACCTTCCATTGACCAATCCCCTCTTCCTGCGCTTTTTACTTTTGCTTCCTTCTTAGCCTTATTGTTATTACTCATTTCTAACTCTACTTTCACTATTATGGGGAAGTAATCCGAATCTATATAGTTCCCCACCTCTAGTTTCTTAACCTTCTCTCTTGCCTTGTTCCCGTCTTTCCTCCTGAACGTGTATATTCCCCTTTCTCATCCCCCTTTATACTTCCGTTTAGGATAAACCATCCTATCTCCCCTAGGCTCTTCAACAACTTCTTTCCCTCTCCATTCAATATCTTGTCTTTGGATTTTCTTCCTCGCTCTTCATCCCATCCCCTTCCTCCTCTATCTCCTGTTCACGCATTAAAATCTCTTCCTATTATAAGTATAATCTCTTGCTTATTTTCTTCCATCAGTTCTCTCATCTTCTCTGATTTCTCCTGCATATCACCGTTCACATAAACCCCCACTATCTTCCACCTCTCTTCTCCCACATTTATCTCTTCTACTATTAATCCGTCTTTATGTTCTTTCAACTCTTTTTTATCATTCTCTGTTATAAGTTAATTTCTTACTCCCAGCACCATTCCTCCCATTGCTCTGCCTTCTTCCTTCTTCCTCTTCGCAATTTGAACCTGCGATTTGTAACCTCTTGGTAATCTCCCCCTTACTCTTTTCTATCCCTTTTCATCTAGCAAGGTCTCCATCATTATTAATACATCCCATTGCATTGTGTCGAATTTCTCAAAAACCCCCTATCCCGATGCCTCATTTTTTGCTAACTCTTCCCTGTCCTTGTTCCAATTTCACCATACACCTTCTATCTGTATTCTCGCATACTAAACCCATGTTCTTCTTCCCTTTTCGCTCTCCTCTTCCGCTATTTTCCTTAACTTATAGTGCATGTTTCTATCTACTCATGTCAAATCATCCTCTATTCTCTCCGAACTTCCATGTAACACCCGCTTCTTTGTCATCACTTCCCTCTTATGTTCCCATTTCTTTAGTTTCACTAGTACCATTTTCTCCCCTCTTCGCTCTTCCCTTCCTACACTTAGCACTTCCTCTATCTCTACCTTAGCATCAATCCTTTTTAGTACTTTTTCCACACCTTCCATCAGCTCCTCCCCCTCTAATCTTAGACCCTTTATCACTATGTTTCTTCTTCTTTCTTCCCTCTCTTTTTTTTCTATTCTTTGTTCTATTTTTCTCAGCCTGTCATTCTCCTTATTCCCACTCTCCCCACCTCCTAACTCACGGTTTGAGCTTCCAATTTTTTCATTCTACTTTCCAACTCATCTACCTTTTTATTAGGCTTTTCCTTCTTTTCCAGTCTTTGCTCCAGCATCTGCATCCTCTTGTCTAGCTTTTCCCTGACTTCTTCCCATTCCCTCATTTCTTTCCTAAGTTCGGCCATTTCCTGTCTAATTTCTTTCCTTATTTCCTCCACCCTTCTCTCCTGCTTTTTTTCATACATCCCCATTACTTCTATCATCATTTCGCGCGTTTCTTTTAATCTTTCCTTTTCCATCGGATCTTCATCCTCAGCTCTGTATCTTTCTGTCCCCTTATTTTTCTCATACATTTTTGGATTTTTCAAGCTTGCCCCTATATCTTCCTCGTCTTCATTGCTTTCCCTCGCCGCTCTCTTCCTTTTGATAAATGTCTCAATCGATCCCACGCTCTTCGCCCTCAAGCTATCCTTTTCTACCGTTTTCCTATAATTTCCCCTTGCCCTCCTTTCTTTGTTCTCCCCTTCCGGTGTACTGAAAAATTCCTGATCTAAATCCATGCTTTCCTTGCTAGTATTCGCTCCGCTAGCCATGAATCTAATTCAAACGATCCCGCCTTCTATCGTTCTCTGTCTCGATCTATCGTCGCGTCTACCTGCCTTGCCATTCTTCTTGTGTACCCTGCCCTGCTACGACCAACCTGGTCCTCCCACCCTGTCACAAACCTCAAACCCACCTAACCTCAACTTCCACACAAATCCGTCTTCATCCCCAAAAACATCCGCACCCCCTTGTCAATCTTTCAATCTCTCAATCAATCCCTCAAAACGAACCCCTCTACACACATCCACAATCCACTCACCTCAACTTTCACCACAATAATCAGAAAAACTCAGCACTAAATTTCACCGCTGCCACACACTTTCACGCGGGAAACGGAAGTCCTTCTAAATGTTATTTTTATCATATTTTTCAACAGAAAGTTAACCAAGCTACACGATTATTGGGTCCTTCACGATTATTGAGACACTTAATCACTTATGATTACAGTAAAACACCTCAAATTGAAAATTCATTCCTTTTAATACTTTTGAATTCCTTGAATTCTTCGCGTTCTTTTAAATTCTTTTGAATTCTGTTGAATTATTTGAATTCTTTTGAATTTTTTGCATTTAAAAATAATAATAATAATAATGACAACTCTTTATTGAGTTCGTAACAACAAGTATATGTACATGGCAGTTGGAGTTAACATAAGAACCCATAGGGCGAGGTACAGATTGAAGCTGCTCTCAAACCTAACCATCTTAATGTAGTTTAAACTATAAGTAAAGGAAACTTAAGAACTAGGGCTTGTATGTACAGTTTTCCAGATCGTCGCAGAAATAGATGGAAACTGATTGTGCTACTATAATGCGAAATAAAAAAAGACAAGAATCAAATTATTTATCATGAAGAAACAAATCATGTTGCCGTGCGATGGCGTTCAGTTGCTCCCTTCCTTACAGTGGGGATGGAGTCAGAAGCCAGCAGGTTTTTCAAGCTGTTTAAGAGGCGCGGAGCAGCGTTGGAAAAGATGTATTCCCTTTTCGATTTGTTCGCTCGCGAGACATATAGTTTGCCAGGTAGGGTATCGTTTTGCAGAATTCGAATTTAGCAGATGAAAATTTTCACATACGAACGAGAATTTCAGAGTGTACGAACTTGATCAGGCAATGTAGCTAACATAAAAATGGCTCGCGGTTGTAAAATAGCTTTTATGTCAATAAATGATGGCAGGTTTGTTTTTATAATTACGAATAGATGGCGCGATGAACGCATTACTTTTGCGATGGCATAGTAAACAGACTATGGGGACTTATGTGACTCTAATGCGCTCTGGTGTACAGCGGGAAAGTTCCCGAGTTTGGAGTCGTAGAAGGCTTCCTGGATCCACCGAGGAAATAATATTTAGAGGGAAGCGTCCCTTGGTACAGAGAAAGAGCGCACGCGAGCTAACCACTCGATCCAGACGCTAGCAAAAGCAGACTGACTTGCCTCGTTCGAGTCGGCAAGATATACCAGTGAGAATTTTCGGGCTCTTACTGCACATGCGCAACATGGCGGCGAGCAGTGACGTAGCTTGAATAAATTACTCCCCACGCACTCCCTTCGTAGTGTCAACGATATAAAGTTAGTCTTAAATTTAAAACATGCGTTCGTTGACTATACTTATACGAGATACTATTTAAAAGAAAGGTTCTTAATCTTATGAAAGCAATAAGAAATATATAACATGTTAGTTTCATTTTAAAAAAAATTGCATGTCGCTACTTGTCATTGAATATTAAAGTCACCCTTTTCTCACGTAATATTGTCGGGACGTGGCCTTCACGTTTGGGGTGTTTTTGTGTCACATCCTCAGAGTTGACTACACCCGAAGATTGTTTCATGTTAGAAGCCTCATTATCTGTAGTAATAGAAGTATGAGGAATCGGTTAAATGTCATTTTGCGACGCATCATTATTAATTACAGGAGTCGTAGATTTATCAATTACATGAGATATTGGCTGCGTGTTGTTTAACATGATGATATTGTCTGACGTAACTAACAGATGAGCTGGTTTCACATTTTCCAGCGAAACGTGACGGTTTGAGCCGTTGACATCTATTTCTATAACACGATTGCTGATAAGATTTATTCTCCGATGTGGTCCAGAGTATGGAGGTTCGAGAGATTTTCTCGCAGCTCCAATGCGCAGAAAAACGTGCGAACAATTCGCTAATTCTTCAAATACGAAACATTTCGACCTCTTTCAGTGCTCCACGGGAACCGCTTTGACCCTCCTTATATGTGTTCTGAATTCATTTAAGAACGTTTGTGGATTCACAGTGCGATTATCTGGCAGCACAAATTCGCCCGGAACGCGTAATGTGGTACCATATACGTATTCGGCCGGAGATGACCTGGAATCTAATACACTGATCCTCAGTACCAACATGACGGTTGGAAGCACCTGGAGCCAGTCACGAGTCGCGTGATACATTATTGCGGCTTTCAGGGAGCGATGAAAACGCTCTATCATCCCGGTAGATGCAGGGCGGTACGGAGTTGTTCTGATGCGATGTGATCCTAAAAGCTTCAAAAGAGACTGAAAAAGTTGGGCCTCGAACTGTCGACACTGATCGGTCGAGATAGTTTCTGGAGTTCCAAATTGGGATACCCAACCCTCGTAAAGAGAACGGCATACGGTACCAGCCTCGATGTTACGCTGTGGTATTGCCTCAACCCAACGCGAAGAACGGCCAATAACGGTCAATAGGTATTTGTATTCCTCGTTTTTTGGGAAAGGACCTACTATGTCCGTATGTACATGTCTGAAACGCATCTCAGGAGCGACAATTTGCGCTGGCCTGAGAATGGTGTGACATGTGACCTTGGATCGTTGGCAATCCAAACATGATTTCGCTCTCTTGTTTATGTCCTGGTTCATACCGGGCCAAACATACTTTTGAGAGATCACGCGATTTGTAACTTTCGCGCTTGGGTGTGACGGTTGATGAAAAACATCAAAGATGCGCTGTCGCATAACCGTTGGAATTATAGGACGTAAGGTGTCCCCAGACAGATCGCAGTACACGGATGTCCCGTCAATTCCCCACATAATTTTGCGTATGTTGAGGGAAGATTTGGAAGAGGTACATACCTGTTTGAGTTCTGGCTCCGCCTCTTGCATCTCAGCCAACTCGGAAAGTCGAATCTCAGTCGGTAGAATTATTGTTTCGATGTGCGGCGTATACGCCGCAAACAGGCGTATCTCTTCTTCTCCTATGGGAGAGAAAGAATTGCCATGAAACTCGACCGATCCCGTGCACTGGATCGGCAGAGAGCCAACGTCCACCCTAGATAATGCATCGGCTACTAATTTTTCGGCACCAGGAACATGTTCGATGGTGGTTGTAAACTGAAAGATGTACGAGAATGGAGGCTGATGCCTAGGAGAGGCTTTTTCTGAACGCTTTTGAAAGGCAAACACAAGAGGTTTGTGATCCGTTAAGATTTTGAATTGTCGACCCTTCAAGAAATGTTGGAAATATTTGATTGACTCATAAACATCGGTCAATTCCCTGTCATAGACGCTGTAGTTGAGCCGGGCTGAACTAAGCTTTCGAGAAAAGAATGCAAGAGGAGTCCAATGCCCGTCCGTATTTTGTTCAAGGGATGCTCCGATTCCTGTGTCGGAAGCGTCCGTTTGACAAACGAGTTTCCTTTTCTGTGGAAGGGTAAGCTAGCAACACGGCATTTGCTAGATCTGATTTGACTTTGATGAATGCCGCTTCAGCTTCGGAAGTCCATACGATTTTCCGCTTATCATTTTTACGAGCGTCGTGCAGGTACTTATTATGAGGTGCCTGGACAGATGCTGCGGTATGCAAGTTGCAACGATAAAAATTTGTCATCCCAAGAAATCTGCGTAACTCAGTAATAGTGGAAAGCTTGGGACAGTCTAAAATTGCCTTGACTTTATCATGAGTGGGTATAAATCCCTGGGAATTAATTAAGTGCCCCAAGAAATTGATCTCGGTTTTTCCAAACTGGGATTTATCTGCATTAATATGCAGAGAGAATTTCTTTAGCCTTTGGAAAACTGTTCGTAAGTGACGTGCATGCTCGTTCGCAGATCAAGTTTCGAGAAAATACTTTTAGCGTGCAAATTTGCAGAAAAGTCGTGAAATGTGGAATCGGGTAGCGATCTGGAACGGTTACGAAATTTAAGCGGCGACAGTCACCACAAATTCTCCACTGGCCATTACTTTTAGGAGTCATGTCGATCGGTGCAGCCCATGGACTACTGGAAGGTCTGCACAGGAAATTTTCGACTTCATACTTAAATTGAGATCTAGCCGCAGCGAGTTTTTCCGTTTTTAAACGTCGAGCGCGTTCGGCTAACGGTGGCCCAGTTGTAAGAATGTGATGATACACACTTGCACCGAGCTGAGCGCGGGTTTATTCCAACCCAGTGATCTCAGGAAATTCGAGCAAAATTTGCGAGTGAGTGGATGTCTGATTCGCTGTGCTGATACTAGAGTGAAAAACGTTTTCAACCCATTTTCGGCAAATGGTTCGTTAAAAAGGTAAAAAGTTCATTTTTAATCGCGAAAGATGAATTTTACCATGAAAGACAAATTCAACAAACAAGATAAATTTTTGAACCAAAAAGACGACCGGGCTTCTTTACGCTTTGTCATCGAAAAAAAATGGCGAAGCTGATGGTGCGTAGAAGAACCATTGGCCGAAAATGGGTTAAGCAAACCATAAGATGCAAGACCGGTTGTGGAGTCGATTAGCCTGTGATGTTGCAGGTTCACCATTAAACCGTAATGTGCCAACAGATCTGCTCCAATAATGGGGAAGGAAATTGCTGCTACACACAAGTTCCAAATGGTATTGCGACGAAACCCAAGATCTAGGGTTACTCGCTTCTCCCCAAACGTTGATATGCGCGAATCATTTGCGGCGAACAGTATCAATTCTGCCGGTTTGATTTTTGTTTTAGCCTTAAGTGGGAGAATCGAAATATCCAACCAGATGTCCACGAGGAAGGTTGTTCCGGAGTGTCGGTCGCGGGCGTGGAGAATTTTGGATTTCGAGCCAATAGCCACTGTCTCTAGGTGGTTAGGCTGAGTTAGTTTCCCTGAATGACTCATTTTTATGGACCCAAGTGCAGGGTTTAATGTATTTGTTTGCTTTGCTCTTCAATTTCTCGTGATACCAGCACAATTTATCTAAAGCCCGATTTTTGTATTTACTGCGCGCATGATTATATGGCGATTGTGAACGAGCGCGGTTACGTGGATGGTTACCCAAAATATTATTTAATTTGCTTTTTAATGAAGCAACTTCTGCAGTTAATGCATCGAGTGCGCTTACTTGAGTGGCACCTATAGCAGGAAGCGAAGCATTGCCAGGGTTTGCAAAAAGTTTAGCGTCAAAAATTTTGTCTGCAATGTCCGCGATTTGCTCCAAGTCTGTAAAATTTGATGACATGAGTATGAGGCGAATGTTGCCCGGCAACTGATCGAGAAAAATTGATTTGATGATGTCATCTTTGCACTGGCTGTCATTCAGCACGTGCAGACGAGCTAGAATTACCTATGGTTTACCGCTACTCAGCACCTGGCCATTTAAAAGCTGTCAGAGGCGGGTCTCCACGGATGTAGCGTAGACTTGGATAATCCGATTTTTGACACGTGTATATATGTAGGCGGGTTGTGGCTCTATTAATTCTAGTTGTGCAATTATATGGTCGGCCTTGTTTTTTTCGGCGGTTATCCCTACGTTCGTGAATGAGCCTTCGATTTATGGAAACCATAAGTTAGGATCGGCTTCTATGAATTTAGGTATTTTTGGAGTACGATATGCATCCACGCGCGGTACCGCTTGGGGTGCCGCCAGGTCACGCTGTAGGTCAGCAATCTGTTGCTCCATTATGGCGTTTGATACTTTCAAAAAACTAAAAGGTATACGTTAGAGCACCGACAAAAATCGAATTCGTGCGAATTACGCAATTAAAATGTCGAATATAGCGAATGATAAGAAAATGGCGCGTTGTGATAAAAAAAATGTTGTGGCACTAGACGAGGAAGGAAGAAAATCTCTCGAACGCTTTTAAATCTTAAAATAAAGTAAAATAGCGTATAAAGTACCTACCCCGAGCGTGAACGGATTTCCCGGAAGTTTGGCCTCACTATCAATTTTACCGATTATTCGGCCATATTTAACACTTTCAATTACTGTAATAGAAAATTTATGCGAAGTGCTGCCTCATGCCACAACATTTGCAGGAGAATTGTGGCAGAGTGAAAATGGCGTCGGCGCACAGTGGGGAAGAAGTACATTTTTTGGTTCAAAATACGATTCCTGCTGAATCTATGAAACGATTTAGATATTTTTTTTTTTTGTTAGAAAAAATTTGAGAAAATTCCGGAGAGAATTGTAGAGGCCAACTTTTGAAAAAGATCTGCAGTTTTTTATAAATAAACAAATATATGGTAAAAAAATGACCATTTTTTGAGTTTAGTCCTCTGGCTTCTAATAAATAGAGTAAAAAGTTTCGCAATCAACTCAATTTGATACTGCAACATTACTACAAGATTTTTCAATAGTAAACAATAAACAACAAAATTTGTTACTAAACAAATAATTTAATAAAAGTTCATTTTCGGGATTCTCATTATTTTCATATTATTTTTCCTCGTCTTGTAAGTAATTCATCGCATAACATCACTATGATGGAAAAATTTCGTATCTAAATAATAATTAACAATAACAAAAAAACTGAAAAATAATATTTATAATTGTTATAAACAAATTTTATAACAAATAAAAAAAGGCCGGAAGCAAAGTATTTTTTCATTATGAATCGAGTAAAAAATTCCCTAATTGCCTCAATTTTCCAGTGCAACGATACTAGAGGTTAATTCAATAGTTAAAAATGAAACAAAAACATTATTCTTTCTTATCTTGTGACTAATTCATCTCATAAAAAATGAAAGTCGGGACACTCATGAGTCTGATGAAAGTTTTTCTCCGAGAGTTGATAAGCTAAATCACATACATTATGGTACGCGGCTGCACCCAGACATTATTTAATCTCCCTGTACTGAATGTTAATGATTATTCTTGTTCATCTTTTAACAATCGTGAACTGATACCATTTAATACTATTACATAGGTCCTACTAATTGAAATTGCGTTAACGTTAAATGGTTGCTGATCCTCATTTGTTAGTTTTGTGGCGTAACAAATGACAGTATCATTGACCTGAATACGATTCTAAGTGACCTGTTAATCGCGAGTACTAGTAAAGACGTAAGAATTCTGTTAGATTACCTTCGCAGGGCTAACTTGATAGATAATGAGCAAGTCAATTTGACACGAGAAATCTTGTTGCGGCACTTCATTCCGTCTTTTGAAAAAAGATGGAAGAGTGCGTTCTATATTGCAGATAAATTTTCTAAGCTGAACAGTGCATGTTTATCATCTGATTCCATCATATCATTGGATCCCACAAAAGTAGGCAGAAGATCTTCAGAAGATTTTCAAACCATTTGCAAATCGACTAAAAGAAGGAAAACACTTTCTCTTGTTGACTCATATTCTCAAATTGAAATTGAAAATGCTTTTTTGAATAATTTGTGCTCTTCTGGGAAGAGGAACTTGGCTAAGGAGATAAGAAGTAAGATATATCAAGAGTTGAAGATGAATAACCAAGAGAGAGTGTCTTCCTTCCAAAAAAAAGCATAACAGTTACAGTGTCTGGGGTGAGGATTGAATTGAAAGATTTGTGCGATCATACAGTGGAGCGTATGTTGGAAATTCCAAATATTTTGCCACCAGATATAGTTGAAGGGAAAAATTTCGTGATGAAGTGTCAATATAAATATGGTTGTGATGGCTCATCTGACCAGAGCGAATATAATCAAAAGTTCTGTGGAGCAGAAAAATCAGATGCAGGAATCTTTATGATGTCAATGGTGCCATTACGAATAATTCAAACTTATTCCCATGAGCATGATAAGAATTGTTCGGAATGTGCAAAGCCCTTGAAAATTTAGAAAAAAGGGAATCCTGGATCTACAAGATTATGTAGGCTGATCATGTTTGAACACGCACCAGAAACTAAGGACTGAACCACGACAGAAGTAGAGTTGATGGAAGATAAAATCAGAAAACTCAAACCTACAAAAAGAAAAGTACCGAATAGTCGTTGTATCATAACTCTCTTTCATGATTTCTCGTTGACTATGGTAGATGGAATAGTATGTCAGGCTCTTTCTGGAACTCCTTCTGCTGCCACATGTTATATTTTTCATGCGAAACCATCGCAGATGAACGACTTACATAAACTTGTAGATAAAACAGAGAAGGTACAAAATTTCAGATACGGACTCTCTACATTGCACGCGTGCATTCGTTTGATAAAATTGATACGGCACATAAGTTATCGTTTAGGATTCTGCAAGTGGCAATGGAAAAACTGACGAAGAGAAAGCGAAAATGAAAACTGTAAAACAGAGAGTCCAAAAAGAATTCCGCGATAAGATGGGGCTCATTTGGATGTTGTAAAACATGGCTCGGGAACTACCAATACAGGAAATACTGCTAGAAGATTTTTCAGAGATCCTAATTTGACTTCCGAAGTCACAAATGTCGACAGGGAGTTGATCCGTAGATTCAGCATAATTTTGCAAGCAATGGCTTCAGGGAACGCAATTGACACTTAAAAATTCGGAAATTATTGCCAAGAAATCGCGCGAATGTACGTCAATCTTTATAATTGGTACTGCATGCCAGTAGCAGCACACAAGATTCTCATACATGGAGCCAAAATTGAAGGGTCGGATCGAAGAATGGGATGTGCGCCTGATGGCTTGAAACTGCCCCTGAACGTTATGCAATTTTCCGACAATCTCGCTTGTCCCGTTCGCCCGTGTTTACATTTAAAAAAAGGTACAAATCGTTGATACTCAGAGAACTTCCAATGAGAAAGTTGTTCCGTAGAGATTAACGAATAAATCTGCGCAATGAGCATATTATTTCGTTTTGTATATCACAAGATATCTTTGAGGTAAGTGTGTAAAATTTTCAGCATTTTTCATACACAACCTATATGCAGTAACGGGAACTGTTTCCTCAGCGCGCACCATTTCGTTTTACTAAGCTCGTGATATCTTGTGATATACAAAACGAATTAATATGCTGCTTGCGCAGATTTATTCGTTAATCCCTACGGAACAACTTTCTCACTGGAAGTTCTCTGAGAATCAACGATTTGTACCTTTTTTTTAAATGTAAACACGGGCGAACGGGACATGCGGGATTTTCAGGAGATTGCACAACGTTCAGGGCGATCCAAGCGCACGACCCATTCTTCGATCCAGCCCTTCAATTATTGAATCTGCTTTTCTCCCCATTGGTCAATGGACGAAAGAAGCTCAAGAAGCGAACAACAAAATTGTCAGACTTGCTTAAGACGTAAAATGGAAGCTTGGAGTCATATTTTCGCAATGAAAGAAGAACTTGCTTCAGAATTTTTTTGTTTAATTTTCATTATTGAATTAACTTTTAGTATCGTTGCCCTGGCAAATTGAGGCAAGTGAGGAATTTTTAACTCAATTCATAATGAAAAATTACTTTCTGCCGGTCTTTTTTATTTGTTATGAAATTTGTTTATAACAATTGTAAATATTATTGTTCAGTTGTCTCTTGTATTACAACTGCCTCCAGTTAGCTAATTATAAGTACAGACCGAAAAAACGGTGTTTTTCTTCAAAATAATATGAAAATAATGAAAATCGCGAAAATGAACCTTCAACAAATCATTTGTTTATTAACAAATTATTTTGTTTATTGTTCGCTATTGGATAATCTTCTAGTAATGTTGCACTATCAAATTGAGTTGATTGCGAAACTTTTTACTTCATTTCTATGAAGTCAGAGGACTAAACTAAAAAAATGGTGATTTTTTTACCATATATTTGTTTATTTATGAAAAACTGGAGATCTTTCTCAAAAGCGGCCTCGACAATTCTTTCCAGAATTTTCTCAGCTTTTTTCTAAAAAAAAACCAAAATCGGTCCACAGATTCAGCAGGAAGCTTATTTTGGACCAAAAAATGTACTTTTTCCCCACTGTGCTGCGTCATGATGACAAGATTTGTCGTCCAGCGTCCATTTTGATGGGGTCTGCTTCGCCGTTACAGCTTCCTTGTCCTGAATTTAAATGTTTACATGCCATTTTTTTCAGCTTTGCGGTGTTCAGTTCAGCGTCTTGGGGCCACTAGTATGGGGATTTCTGTGGCTTTAATGCGCTCTGGTGTACAGTGGGAAATTTCCCGAGTTTGACGTGGTAGAAGGCTTTCTGGATCCTCCAAAGAGATAATATTTAGAGGTCCCCATAATACCTCACCAGAAGGTAGTCATAAGCAAGACAACACATACTGAACTTATAACGAGTTCAATGATTAAACATTGTAAAGGGAAGCGTCCCTTGGTACAGAGAGGGAGAGCGCACGCAAGCTAACCACTCGATCCAGGCGCCAGCAAAAGCAGACTGACTTGCCTCGTTCGAGTCGGCAAGATGTACTGGTGAGAATTTTAGGGCTTTTACCGCACATGCGCAACATGGCGGCGAGCAGTTACGTAGCGTGAATTAACTAATCCCCACAAGACTAAAGCGAATATTATTTAAACTATTATTAAAATCTATCATTAAGAAAAAAAGAAGGGTTTCTCAGAAGAAATAAATACTTTTAAATAAAAGTCATCAAGCATGGATTAAGACTAACTAATTAGAGTTATTTGAAGTTATTGATGATTCTTCTCAGCGGAAATGGGTATTTTTAAATAAAATCATCTAATATTGATGATAACTAATCAGTTAGAGTATTATGAGGTTATGTTTGGTGTTTCTCGGCGGAAATGGATGTTTTTAAGTCATAATCATCAAGTACTGATGAGGACTAACTAGTTAGAGTTATTTGAGATTATTGATGACTTTTGTCAACGGAAACGGTTACTTTAAAATAAAAATCATCAAATATTGATGAAGAATAACCAGTTGAAGTAGTTGAACCTGAAAAAATGGTTTTCGCGAAATTTATGTCTGTCTGTGTGTCTGTCTGCCTGTGTGTCTGTAGATTTGTAATTTGTTGGCACGATAACTTTCAAAAGAATTTACCGATTGGATGGGATATTGGTATATTCTTTAAGTGTCCTAAAATGAAAGTCTGCCTAAAATGAAAGTCATATATATTATTTTCATGACTTTTTTTTATAAAAAGTAAATTATCGTCCTTATAGCATTTTCAAAATTTAAAAAAAAAAGATTTTAAGACAACCAACTCTCGATATGGAAAAAAATTCGAGGGAAGAAAAACGTTTCTTTTTGAAATCCCTAGAACGTTGGCCTAACAACTTTTTGAGTTTTTTCGATGAATCAAAAATTCAAATTTTCCAGCCAAAAAACGTGAGATATAAGAAAATAATAAATAAATTAATTATTGGCCTTAAAGAGATCTACAAATGTGCAACTGGCCATCTTTTGATAGAGTGAGTAGTTTTCATTTAAATTAAAAAAAAATATTGTAAAAAAAAATAAAAATTTAGTTTCTCCATCATACAACGTGAAATATGAGAAAATCTTACAAACAAATAATTAACCACAGAAAGATGTACCGATTTTCTATCAACCATTCTTAGATTGGAGAAATAATTTTTGTTTTAATCGTGAAAAATACTGCTAAAAAACGAAAATTTAAAATTTCCAACTAAAACCGAAAATTTCTAACATGAAAGATACCTTATTTGTTTTCCTTTTTCAGATATTTCGAGAAAATGTTTTTAATTTATATAATTTATGAGAAAGATACAGGAATAAATCGAGAAAATTGAGCGCGAAGCGCGAGCATTATGGTTAGAATGTATTCCTTCAGGTGGATAGAGCCTTAAGTAAATAAATTTCGTCATCCATTAAAAATCAAAAACAAATGTAGCCTTATATATGAAGAACACATAACACTAAGCGTGAAACGCGAGATCAGCTTAAAATGGTGTTATGTTACATTCTCATGAAATAAGAAGGTATAGGTTTTGTGCGAAAAATGTTGTCTAAGCGCGCGAAGCGCGCAAAAGTTCCCAAGAGCACAAGCGCGCGAAGCACAGAACGCGGAGCGTGAGGCTCAATATTTTATATATTGACTTTCATGTTGTAAAAAAAATCGCTCTAGTCCCGTTGGGGCTAGAGAGAATCAATATTTGATGATTTTCATTTTAAAGTATCCACTTCCGCTGAGAAAAATCATCCATAACCTCAAATAACTCTAACCAGTTATTCTTTATCAGTACGTGATGATTTTTATTTAAAAGTATTTATTTCCGTTGAGAAACATCAAACATAACCTGAGAATACTCTAACTGGTTAGTCTTCATCAATTTTTAATGATTTTTATTCTAAAATATCCATTTTTTGTGAAAAAGTCATCCATAACCTCAAATAACTGTAACTAGTTAGTCTTCATAAATACTTGATGATTTTTACTTTAAAATCCATTTCCGTTAAGAAGAATCATCAATAACTTACTGTGACTCTACCCTGCTAAAAATGTTGGATTCCGAAATTGGTTCGAATTTATCCAAAATCTATCCGATTCACGATTTTTTTCGAAATGTGTCCGATCTAATCCAAAAACTGTACGAAAACAGTCAGAAATTTGTCCTTTGACTGGACAAATTTCGGACAAATTCCGCATTCGGAAATTTGTCCGAAATTGTCCGGAACGTGATCCGGTTTTTGTCTTTCGGATTCTATGTGGTCGTGACCGAATTTTTGTCCGGTCGAAGCTCCGACCGGATAAAGTCGAAGCTTCGACCGGATAAAGTCGAAGCTTCGACCGGATAAAGCCGAATCCGGAATTCGTCCGAAATTTTTCCGGAATTTTTAGCAGGGTAATTAGCGAGTCTTGATCAACACTTGATAGTTTTTTTTTTAAATATCCATTTCAGTTGATACGCATCAAACATAACCTGAAAATACTGTAACTAGTTAGACATCATCAATATTCAATGATTCTTATTTTAAAATAACCGTTTCCGTTGAGAAAAATCACCAATAACCTCAAATAGGTCTATAACTAGTTACTCTTCATCATAATATAATATCATAAATTAAAATTAAATATATATATATATTTTTAATTTAAATTTAGGTTTGCTTGAAAAAGACACACAGTAGTGTTGAAACGTACGTAGCATGAAATGATTGTTTCAATAAAACAAAAAGTCAACTGATTGGATGTTTTATTAACAAATAGACCGTAAGACATAAGGAAATTTATTCAAATATAAGGATCCACCTATCTCAAAGTTGGGCAAGCGAGCATCTGTAAAGTTGCCTATAGGAAGAATAACGGATTTAGCAGGGTTAAAAACAAGAGCTCGTTCTTCAGCCCACCTCGCGATGAATTTCAAAGCCAGGGACAACACTGAGGTACTAGCATCTAGATCGCCTAGTTTACAGCGGACATATACCTTCGTGTTATCCGCATATATATGGATCGTGACTTTCACTTTGTCTTCGGATACCGCCTCCAAAATCGACAGGAATTTTATCAAGGGGTCTGGAAGGTCGTTGGTATAAACAGAGAAATGAGGCGGACTGAGAACGGCACCCTGTGGGCCCCCTTTACTTAGTGGTCGGATGTGTGACGATCGAGAGGTTAAGGTGTTCCATATTTCAACTCGCTGGCTTCTATTCGAGAGAAAGCCACTAAACCAAGATATTTCTTGCCCAGAAATTCCCTCAGATTTTAGTTTGGCTAGAAGAAGTTGGTGAACGAGGGTTTCGAACGCTCGAGTTAGATCAAGTAGGGCTAATATAGTGATTTCGGAACGGTGCGGTGACTGACCTATCTCGTCTGATACATGGAGCAGGGTTGCAGCCACCGAAAAAACCTTTCCTGAAACCGGACTGGTGATTTAAGAGGATCCCATTATTGCTTCAGTATGGAGAGAGCTGCTGGAGGCAAATATTTTCCAGGATCTTTGACAGGTAAGGAAGAATGGTAATCGGGCGTAAATCTTTGTAAGATGTTGGTCGGTCACATTTTGCAAGAGGGCGGACAATGCCCACCTTCCACGCTGTAGGGAATATCTCTGTCCTCAGGAAGGTGTTCACAATTTCGAGTAAAGCAAGCAAACAAGAGGGAGTACAGATGAGAATCGCGTTTACTTACTTCGGCTGCCTCTAGGAGATGTTTCATTATTTTGACCGATGCCGTTGCTGGATCGAGGGTATCAAGGAGGAAGTTGTTGATCTCCGTCGGATCAAGGGGAAGGTCCCCCTACGCACATATTCCCTGCCCAGACCAGACTCCTGCTTGATTAAGCCTCTCCCAAATTCGCTCAGATGATGTCCTTTCCGGTAAGCTAGACAGAAATCCGAGCTTTCCGCAACGCATGGCCGCCATTGTGAGATTATGGAGGTAAGTGCATTTGGCGTGATTGAGGTCTGTTCTGTCCCTTCGGCATTTGGATCGCGGACTATCCCTAGGTCGTGCACATAATACGTCACACGCAGTTTTTCCCTTTGTTTAAATAAATGCGCGAATAACATTTCTTTGAAGCCAAAAGGGGTACAACGACATAAACAAAAGAAAAACGTGTGGCGTATTATGTGCACAACCCCTAATCAGATACACATTCCCGTATTCGTGATCTTAGCACCAATACTAGTGATGCCAGTTTTCTACTTTCCTGTCTACTTTAAATTAATTGAAATTCCATTTTATACTATAAAATGTTAAAAAGAAATGTTATTTTTTTCTTCTGAATGTTACTTTTATCATACGTTTCAAACAGTACATTAACTAAGTTGAACGACTATTGGGACCTTTACGATAACTGGGAAAATTACTCACTTACGATTACAGTAAACTACCTAAAATAAAAAATTCATTTCTTTGAATAATTGTGGATTCTTTGAATTCTTCAGAATCCTGGTAAGTTCCTGGGATTCATCTGGGTTGTTTGAATTCTTTAGAATTCCTATGAATTCTTCTAAATCCTTCCATTTCTTTTAAATTCCTTGAATTCTTCGAGTTCTTTTGATTTTCTTCGAATTCTTTCAAATACGGTCGAATTTCTATGAATCCCTAGAATACTTTTGAATGCTTTGAATTCTTTGCATTAAAAAATTAATTAAGTGGCCGCGCACATTATACGTTACACGTTATTTTTCCTCTGTTCAAGTAAAGACAAGAATAAAATGGCCTCGAAGCCAAAAGGGATACAGCGCCACAAACGGAAGAAAAACGTGTAACATATTATGTGCACGACCCCTAATTAGGTACACATTCCAGTAATCGTGATCTTAGCACCAGCACTAGTGATGCCAGTTTTCTTCTCTTCTGTCTACTTCAAATTAATTAGAATTCCATTTCATACTATAAAATGCTACAAAGAAATGTTATTTTTTTCTTCTATATGTTACTTTTATCATATTTTTCGACAGTAAATTAACCAAGTTACACGATTATTGGGAGCTTCACGATTACCGGGACACTTACTCACATACGATTACAGTAAAATAGCTAAAATAGACAATTCATTTCTTTGAATACTTTTGGGTTCTTTGCATTCTTCTGAATTCTTATAATTTCCTAGGATTCTTTTAACGTCTATGAATTCTTCAAGTTCTTTTGAACTCTTTGACTTCTTTTGAATTCTTCAAATTCGTTGAATTCTTCGAATTCTTTGAATTCTTTTAATTTTTTGAATTCTTTTAATTCTTTGAATTCTTTTGAATACTTATGAATTCTTGGCATTCCTTTGAATACTTATGAATTCTTGGCATGCTTTTGAATGCTTTGAATTCTTTTGAATTCCTTGCATTCAAAAATTAAGTAAGGGGTCCTGCACATAATACGTCAGATGTTATTTGTCGGTCTTATGTGCACGACCACTAGTTGTGTAAACATTAGGGTGGGCCGAATTACACATAACTTTCCGAATCGAATCGTAATAGCGCAGAAAATTTGCTACTCGTCTCCCTGATTGCAATAATTCTTCTTTTAAACAGACCATATCTTCCGGTCGCACATTGCATTCAAAGTTTCGAAAAATCGTCAAAAATTGAACACGTCTTGGGATTTTTTCTTAGTAAGTTATAGTATAGTATTCTCCTGTAAGGGTGGGTGGGGGGGAAGGGTCAAATATCGTAAAAAGGAGCCATTTTATGGTCGTTATTTTCCTCGTGTGAAGTTTGGTGGTGAGATGGGCTAAGGCGTTAAAAGCGTTAAAATTTATCATAATTGGAACAGTATTACGTAAATATACATCAGCCGCAATTTGATGGGAGGTGAGGGGGGAGGTGAGCCTCAGCGAGGGTTGACCAATGGCCAAGCTGGGTGTCAAATTTTAGTGTTTTACTGTGCATTTTAGTGTTGATTAGAGAAAGAGTTTGATTGACAATGACGTCGAGGACGCTCGGTTAAAAATTTCATTGTCCTTTATTTGGACCACCTAAAAGTCTGAACAAACAGATGCTTGCTTCACATGCTGATGTTTTGCTACACTTCCAGCATGTTAGATATCGTTCAGCCCTGGCTTCGGCCAGTCCAAAACAGGACGTCAGCTTCTCTGCAGTAGCTAATGTCGTTGCTGATGATACAGAGTCCATTTACACTAAGGCATCTTTGCCAAAGATCTATCGCACGAGAATTGCACAACTCATAAAAACTCTTCATGATAAGTATCACTACATCCGTAACAAGTTAAACAGGGACAAAAAATACCTGGGAACACAAAAAGAGTACACACAATACATTTCTGACTGTTAAATAAAGTTTGTTGACCGAGCGTCCTCGACGTCATTGTCAATCAAACTCCTTCTCTAATCAACACTAAAATGCACAGTAAAACACTAAAATTCGTTACGTCTCGACTTGTCTGGTTGGCACGTTGCGCGCAGCGGTAAGGCGAATTCCTAGAACCGGCTGCCACCCACCCAGCTTGGCCATTAGTCAACCCTCGCTAAGGCTCACCTACCCCCTCCCCTCCCATCATATTGCGACAGATATATATTTACGTAATACTGTTCTAAATATGATATATTTTAACGCTTTTAACGCCTTAGCCGATCGCACCAGCACACTTCATACGAGGAAAATAATGACCATAAAATGGCTCCTTTTTACGATATTAGCCCCTCCCCCCACCCTTAAAGCAGAGGGGGATGAGAAAGGGAATGTTTTTTCCAGTCAAAGGATATTCAGAAGAGGTCACATACTGATTTTGAACGAAATTCGATTACTATAACTTACTAAGAAAAAATCCCAAAACGTGTTCAATTTTTGACGATTTTTCGAAACTTTGAACGCGATGTGCGACCGCAAGATATCGTCCAATTGAAAAAAAAATTTTGTTGTGATCAGGGGGACGAATAGCAACTTTTCCGCGCTATTACGATTCGATTCGGAAACTTTAGTGTAATTCGGCCCAACCTAGTAAACATCCCACTAATCGTAATTTTCGTACCAATAATGGTGACGCCAATTTTCTTCTTTTCTGTCTAAATTGAATTGATTGAAATTTCATTTCATTCTATAAAATGCTCAAAAGAAATCTTATTTTTTTCATGTAAATGTTACTTTTATCATATATTTAATATTCTAACAGTACATTAACCAAGTTACACGACTATTGGGACCTCCACGATTACTGGGACACTTGCTCACTTACGATTACAGTGAACTACCTAAAATTGAAAATTCATTTCTTTTAATACTTTTGGATTCTTTGAACACCTCCAAATTCTTTCAAATTTCTAGGATTGTTCTGAATTCTTACAATTCTTCGAATTCTTTGAATTCTTGTGAATTCTTCAAATTCTTTTGAATTCTTATGAATCCTTAGAATTCTTTCAAAAGATTTCAATTCTCTTGAATTCTTTGAAGTAAAAAATTAAGTGAGGGGCCGTGCACACAAAACGTCACACGTTGTTCTTTCCTTTGTTTGGATAGAGGCAAGAATAAAATTGCCTTGAAGCCAAAAGTGAGACAACGACGTAAACGAAAGATAAACGTGTGGCTTATTATGTGCACGACCCCTAATTGAAGGGCTGGATCGAAGAATAGGACGTGCGCTTGGATCGCCCTGAACGTTGTGCAATCTCCTGAAGATCCCGCATGTCCCGTTCGCCCGTGTTTATATTTAAAAAAAAGGTAAAAATCGTTGATTCTCAGAGAACTTCCAGTGAGAAAGTTGTTCCGTAGGGATTAACGAATAAATCTGCGCAATCAGCATATTAATTCGTTTTGTATATCACAAGATATCACGAGCTTAGTAAAACGAAATGATGCGCGCTGAGGAAACAGTTGCCGTTATTGCATATAGGTTGTGTATGAAAAATGTTGAAAATTTTACACACTTACCTCAAAGATATCTTGTGATATACAAAACGAAATAATATGCTCATTGCGCAGATTTATTCGTTAATCTCTACGGAACAACTTTCTCACTGGAAGTTCTCTGAGAATCAACGATTTGTACCTTTTTTTTTAATGTAAACACGGGCGAACGGGACAAGCGAGATTGTCGGGAAATTGCATAACGTTCAGGGGCAGTTTCCAGCCATCAGGCGCACATCCCATTCTTCGATCCAACCCTTCAATTGAGTAAACATCCCAGTCCTCGTCATCTTAGCACCACTAATAGTGATGCCAGTTTTCTTCTTACTGCCCGCTTTGAATTAAATCAAATTCCATTTCAAACTATAAAATTCTAAAAAGAAATGTTTTTTTTTCCTTCTAAATGTTACTTTTATTATATTTCTTGACAGTACGTTAACCAAGTTACACGATTATCGGGACCTTCACGATCACTGTGACACTTACTCACTTGCGAAAACAGTAAATGACCTAAAATTGAAAATTCATTTCTTTGAATACTTTTGGATTCTTTGAATACTTGCAAATTCTTTCCAGTTCCTAGGATTCTTCTGAATTCTTTGAATTCTTTTGAATTCTATGAGTTTTTTTGAATTCTTCGAATTCTACGAGTTCTTTTGAATTATTTGGAATTCTGTTGAATTCTTATGTATTCTTTGAATGCTTTGAATTCTTTTGAATCCTTTGCATTCAAAAATTAAGTATGGAGTCGTGCACATAATACGTCACTCTTTGTTTCTACCTTTGTTTAAGTAAATACGAGAATAAAATCGCCTCGAAGGGAAAAGGGATACAACGACATAAACAAAAGAAAAACGTGTGACGCACTATGTGCACAACCCCTCAATAGGTAAACCTAGCAGAAATCGTCATCTCAACACCAGTTACAGTGATGCCAGTTTTCTTCTTCTCCGTCTACTAAAAATTATTTGAAATTCCATTTCTTACTGTGATGTGCTAACAAGAAATGTTATTTTTTTCTTCTTAATGTTACTTCTATCATATTTTTCAACAATACATTAACCAATTTACACGATTATTGGGACCTTGAACGATTAATGGGACACTTTCTCACTAACGATTACACTAAACGAGCTAAAATTAGAAATTCATCTCTTTGAATACTTTTGGAATCCCTGAATTCTTCTAAATTTTTTTTTGTTCCTAGGATTCTTCAGAATTCTTGGAATTCCTTGGATTTTTCGAATTCTTTTGAATTCTTATGAATTCACTTGAATCCTTTCAATTCTTTTGAATTCCTAGAATTCTTTTAAATTCCATGTATTCTTCGAGTTCTTTTGAACTCTTCGACTTCTTTAAAATTGTTCGAATTCTTCGAACTCTTTTGAATTCTTCGAATTCTTTTGAACTCCTCGAATCCTTTTAGATTCCTAAAATTCTTTTGAATTCTTCGAATTTTTTGCAATTCTGTCTAATTCTTATGAATTCTCAGAGTTCTTTTGAATGCTTTGAATTCTTTTAAATTCTTTGCAATAAAAAATTAAGTAAGGGTCTGTGCAAATAATACGTCATACGTTGTTTTTCCTTTGTTTAAATAAAGACGACAATAAAATTGCCTTGAAGCCGAGGGGCGATTCACTCTAAAATCAGATGACGCTGAGTTCAGTAATTTCACCTGATCTCCACTGATTTCCGCTTTTAAATTCAGTGAGCTCATTTTTGAACTCAGCGAGAAACTCATCGTGCGTCTCCCTTCTATGCACGGGTTGCCATGGCGACGTATTTTCCTAACTGCTCAGTGAGTGCGTGTGATTTCAGTTTTGAACTCACTGAGTTGACTCTTTATTTCGCTGATTTCAGTCTTGAATTCCGAGTGAATAGCCCCTCGCTTGAAGCCAAGAGGGATACAACTACATGAACGAAAGGAAAAAATGTGGCGTACGAGGTGGCGTATTATAATATATATTATAATATAAAGTTCTAAAAAGGAATATTATTTTTTCCTTCTACGTGTTACTTTTATCATATTTTTTAACAGTTCATTAACCAAGTTACACGATTATTGGGACCTTCACGATTACTGGGACACGTTCTCACTTACGATTACAGTAAACGAGCTAAAATTCAAAATTCATTTCTTTGAATACTTTTGGATTCTTTGAATTCTTCTAAGTTCCTAGGATTCTTCTGAACTCTTTTAATTTTTTTTGAATTTCTCGAATTCTTATGAATTATTTTAATCTCTTGGAATTCTTTTGAATACCTTGAATTCTTTTGAATTCCTTGAATTCTTTCGAATTCCTTGAATTCTTTCGAATTCCTTGAATTCTTTTGAATTCCTTGAATTCTTTTGAATTCCTAGAATACTTTTGAGTTCCTAGAATTCTTCTAAATTTCCTGAATCCCTCGAGTTCTTTTGAATTCTTCGAATTCTTCGTATTCTTTTGAATTCTGTTGAATCCCTATGAATTATTTTGAATGCTTTGAATTCTCTTGAATTCTTTGCATTTAAAAATTAAGTAAGGGGTCGTGCACATAATACGTGAAACGTTGTTTTTCCTTTGCTTAAATAAAGACGAGAATACAATTTTTTCGAAGCCAAAAGGGATACAAGGACATAAACAGAAGAAATACGTGTGACGTATTATGTGCACGACCGCCAATTGGGTGAACATCCCGAGGGGCTATTCACTCGGAATTCAAGACGGAAATCAGCGAAATAAAGAGTCAACTCAGTGAGTTCAAAACTGAAATCACTCGCACTCACTGAGCATTTAGGAAAATACGTCGCCATGGCAACCCATGCGTCGCCTTCTTTCCCGTGCATAGAAGGGAGACGCACGATGAGTTTCTCGCTGAGTTCAAAAATGAGCTCACTGAATTCAAAAGCGGAAATCAGTGGAGATCAGGTGAAATCACTGAACTCAGCGTCATCTGATTTTAGAGTGAATCGCCCCTCGGAACATCCCGGTAATCGTGATCTTAGCACCAGTAATATTGATGCCAGTTTTTTTCTTTTCTGTCTACTTTGAATTCATTGAAATTCTATTTCTTGATATAAAATTCTAGAAAGAAATATTATTTTCTCCTTCTGAATGTTACTGTAATCATACTTTTTAACAGTACATAATCCGGCAGACCGTACAAAGGACGGACTTGACCGGGCACAATTCGGACTAATCGCATCCGCCAGACCGTGTACATAACCCTGCTAAAAATTTCGGATAAGTTTCGGATTCCGCAATCATAAAATCAAATATGATTCAAGGCACCAAAGATTCTCGGCCCGGCACTGGTCGTTTCTCACAAGCGCTAAAAATTTCCTTGGTTAGTATATAAGGACCGTTTCGATCGATGTACTCAGCGTGCGATATTCTGCGTTAGTGAAGTGCGTTATATATGTAGTAGTGTTAAGTTAAGCTATACAAATACGTTTGTGTGCGTCGAATAAATGAAGAATGCATTTCTCGTGTGTAAACTGCTTATATAGCCTTGTTATATAACATTTAGGCGGTACTTCAGACCGCATAAAAAAAGGACATGATCGGATACAGTCCGGATGGATCGTATCTGTCAGACAGTAAAAACTTCGGATTCCACCGGACAATATACAGATTTATTATTTTTTTCATTCTACTTCATCCGGGAAATTTTTTAATACACCGGGATAGAATCCGGATGACGTCCCGGACACATCCGGATTGATAGCATCCGTCAGACCGTACAAAATACGGAATCAAACGGATCTAATCCGGACAGATTGAATCCTTCAGACCGTACTACTTTCGGATTCTACCGGATGATATTCGGATTAATGTCCGGAACGTGATCCGGTTTTTGTCTTCCGGATTCTATCTGGCCGTGATCGAATTTTTGTCCGGTCGAAGCTCCGACCGGAAAAATTTCGGACACGACCGGATAGAATCCGGAGGACAAAAACCGGATCACGTTCCGGACTATTCCGGACCAATTTCCGAATCTGGAATTCATCCGAAATTTTTCCGGAATTTTTAGCAAGGTAATTAGTGAGTCTTGATCAACACTTGATAGTTTTTTTTTGAATATCCATTTCAGTTGATACGCATCAAACATAACCTAAAAATACTGTAACTAGTTAGAAATCATCAATATTCAATGATTTTTATTTTAAAATAACTGTTTCCGTTGAGAGAAATCACCAATAACCTCAAATAGCTCTATGACTAGTTACTCTTCATCAGTAGTTGATGATTTTTACTTAAAGCTAGATCGTCATGCGCGCGCTCGAAGCGCGCTCCTATGTGAATTTTTCTTGTATGAATGTTGAAATGTTAATATACATTATTTTTCTTAGAATGAATGTATTTTGTATATTTGAATAATATTGAACATATTACATTTTTGAAAATATAAGTAATTAGCAAATTATAAATTTTTTGTAATATATTGTACGCAAATGGAATATATATATTTTATGAAATACAGATATCAATCATTGTAAGTATCGTTGGGCGAGGCGTTGGGGGGGGGGGGGGTCTAATACATTACCAATTTCGGACAAAACACCTTATGTATGATTCGATCAGAAACGCTTTACAATAATTCATTCTATCAGAATATCATTGATAATTTTGATCTATTATAATGAATTAAATTAGTTTTTAGATTATGTGAACTTTCGCTGAAGGGCGTATACTAAAGTATCACGTGACCATTCGCATGGTATTTGGCGGTTTTATTATACCATTAAGCCATTTCCCTGTCGGGGTAGGCGTGACTCGCTAGGTTGGAAAATAGTAGTTGGAAAGGAGGTATAGATGTTTTAGATTGATCTAGAATTTGCATGTTATTTATTTAAATAACACGTTCGTTCCGCAACACTGCTCCGAACCAGGTTGCTGATCAATCTCTCTAGCGATCACCCCAAGTGCTTCACAAGATTGTTATATTTGATCCCCCACTCGGGCCCATTAGTATTCAAGGTCTTTTGTTTCAGACGTCATTCACTATACTCACATTCTTTCAATGAATCATTTGTCGCCACAGTTTTCTTCCTTCACGTCCATGCATTTTTTCATGCAAGCTCTCCTGTTTCTATGGCTTCTTATGGCTTTTCGGATTAAGGTCTCATTTACACATTCTAACCATTCTTTCCGCGTTCTACCTCTTAGCTGACTGCCATTTACTTTACCTTTATACACTTGTTTCATTAGACGTTCATGTTTCATTCTTTTAACATGTCCGAACCATCTTAACTGATTTATTTCCCATGTGTCAACTATTGTCTCTTTTACACCATATTGTCTGAGAATTATTCCGTTTCTCACTTTGTCCATCAGTGTTTTTCCGCAAATTGTGCGTATAGGTATCATGTCAATCACGTTAATTTTACTCTTATCCTTTACTTGACAGGTCCATGTCTCGCTATCTTATAGCACAGTTGGTACAAATATAGAACTGTACAAGAACTCCAATATAAGGACAGTTTCTGGGGTTGCCTGGCAGTGGCCGTGGCATTAAATTAGACTTTAGAAACGTAAACAGTCAGCGCCGTATGAACCACTTCTTTTGGATTTTTCTTCCGCTTGCTGCTCCCCCGTACTGCTACTGCTCGCTTTTATCGCTCGCTACTGGTGGCGACGCATTGTTGACACTGCTTGTGCGCTGAGAAAGTGCGTGGGCCAGCAGTTCTAAGAGTGGACCCTGCTCTACCGATAACTTTTCAACCCTCGTTTATGCGCCTATCTAACTCCCCATCTATCTTTCCGTCCCTAGTGAATAGGCTACCTAGATATATGTACTTATCAACTTGTTCTAAGCTCTCATCATGTGGGACAATGTTGCATATTTTTTTATCACCTTTTCAATTTATTATATTTTTAATCATTTTATCTTCATTTTATTTTCGCTTTTTTCCAGCGTTCGCACTGCTCGTCCGGGAATGTCTTCTTATATTATCCCCACTATCCAAACTTTCAAAATGTGATGAGCAGTTCAGCTTTTTATTTTTTTTTTTTTGATGCAACAGTTCACAAATGTGCTGTAAAATGTGTATGTCAAATACATTATTTAACATACGAATTAACAATTTAAATCTTTTTTGTCAATTATTGATTTACATTTTTTCTGCGTTAAACTTTACCAAAAATTCTTAGCACACAAAAAATAATACGCGTTGTAAAACATGGAATGTTTGCATATTATTATACATTAATATTACACATTATATACTTTCCAATTATTGGTTCATATTTTTACTTTGTTAGACTTTACGAAAGGAGAAATTTTTTGTTATCAGAAGAAATTAATTTTCAACCATAAAAAAAGAACTAGTTAAAAAGGAAGAGTTGATATTTCAAGTCAGAAGGATAAATATTCAACAGAAAGTTAAGTTTTCAATCAAATAGTTTATCATACATTCTTTCCCTTGAGCGAATAAATAATTAATTGATTTTCTCTTCGTCATGATATAATTCTCGCGTTTAAGTCAGCCACTGATTGCTCGAACTAAAGATATTTTTTCATGAGTTATTTAATCGTTTCTAACAAAGATATATATTATAAATCAAAATATTTGACATTGGATTTATTCCTAATCTAGTCCAAGCCAGAGAAAGATCTGAGTAGTTTGCTTCAAACGATTATAAGAATAAAAAAATTCGATTTTAGTGAAAGAAATGTCTGTCAGCGTATTCTGCATTATTAGATTCTGGACGATTTTTTTTTTCTTTTCGAATCAGAAATACTTATTTAATTGACTTTTATCTTCATCGGCAATTAAAATTATTTTTTCCTATTGAATTTCAAGTTAAGATCGCGACTCACTTATTTAATTTAGCAAATCTACCACCCCCCCCCCCCCTCAACGTTCCACAGTACGATTATTCTGAAATTCAGATATCAATAATTTTCAGTGGCGGCGTAAGGGGAGGCGATGGGGGCGGTCCGCCCCGGGTGCCAGCGCCTGTGCCAAGCACCAAGGGGTGCCAATAAGGGGCAATAAGGGGTGACAAAACCAAAGTGTCACCCCGTAACCGCCCCGGGTGCCAACCCATGCTACGCCGCCACTGATAATTTTAAGTAAGGTTGGAGGGGGGTGAGGCGGGTGGTCTCAAATATTACCAATTCCGAACAAAATACGTTTTGTATGATTCGATTAGAAACGCTTTACATTGCGAACATTTAAAGTAAAAAATATTGCGTTTTCAACAAAATAGATGACCATTTCACGAAATAGATGTCTACTTAAGAAAATACTTGAATTTTCAGCCAAAAAAATCAATTTTCGACAAACGAGTTATATCAGAGAAGTGCGGTAGATAAGGGTTAAAAAATTGTAACTGTTGAGGACAATAGTATTTGAATTTGAATTAGAATTGTGATTGTAATTAGAACTCAGGTTTAAATTTTGTTATGAAAAATATTGTTGTATAATCTACATGTAGACAATTGAATATATTTCAACTGTATAGTTAAACAATTTTAAGTTAAACTAATTTAGAGTGAACAAGTAAATTTTTAAAACTTTTATCAATGTTATAGTTAAAAGACTTAGATTCAATTATGAAACTGTAAATCCACTTTATAATTTACAATGCTTTAAATTTATGAATGAATCCATGAAATATTCAAAATGTTAATTTATATAATTTTAATCATTTTTAAGGTATGAACATTAAAAGTTTAACAATTAAAATTTTTCTTTTCAAAGTCAATAATTTTCATTTGATAAGTTATATTATTTTAATTATAATTACTTCCAAATCAATCATTTTTCAATTGTTATTTACATATGAAAAATTTTGTTTTTCAATATATTTTTAAGTAATATTTAAAAATTTCTTTAGATTAAAAAATGATTAAAATTTGTTTTTGAGGAACATGAAAATAATCTATTATTTTAAGATCATGTAAAATGCATAAAAATGTTTTAAATTAAATTTCAAAATGTTCAAAATCTACAATTTGTTTTAGACTTTTCGAGATATTTATAAATTTTTTATTATTTTAGAAAATTTTCCATAAATTTCCAAAATTGATACATTTTTTATTATTTTAGAATTTTTTTCATAACTTATACAAATTTAATAAAATCAATCAAATTTTTCATAAAATTTTTTTACTATATTTTGAAATAGAAAAAAATGTCTTATAAAATCTTCGAGTGTATGTTTTGATAATTGAGTTCATTATCATTTTTCTTAGAAATCATAATAAACACTAATTTTTTAAAAACTTCTCAATATATCTTAAAGTTATTTAAAAAATAAATTGTTTTTAAATAAAATAACTAAAATTGTAACGTTCAAATTGTAGATATTTTGTTTTTATAATTATTTTAAGATCATGTTTTAAATTAAATTTCAAAATGTTCAAAAATCTACATTTTTTTTAGACTTTCTGAAATATTTTTAAATTTTTTATTATTTTAGAAATTTTTTATAACTTGCACACATTTAATAAAATGTATCAAATTTTTCAGAACAATTTTTTACAATATTTTGAAATAGAAAAAATTTGGTCATAAAATCTTCAAGAGTATGTTTTGATAATTGAGTTCATTATCATTTTTCTTAGAAATCATAATAAACACTTTTCAGTATTATGAAATATTTCGTACTTCTTAAAAGGATAATTTTCTTAAAACTTCTCGATATAATATTTTAAAGTTATTTACAAATTGAATTGCTTGTAAATAAAAGAATTAAAATTGTAACGTTCAAATTGTAGATATTTTGATTTTGTAATTATTTTAAGATATTATATCGAATCATATTATATCATATGATTTCAGAGAAGCGTGGTAGCTAAGGGTTAAAAAATTGTAACTTTGAGGACTAAAGTATTTGAATTTGAATTAGAGTTGTAATTATAATTAGAACTCAGGTTTAAATTCTATTTAAAAAAATTTTGTCAGAAAGTATTGAATAATCTACATGTATAAAATTGAATCTATTTCAACTGTGCAGTTAAACAATTCAAAATTTAACAAATTTAAAGTGCAAAAATGAATTTTTCAAACTTTTATCAATTTTATAGTTAAAATGCTTAGATTCAATTATAAAAATGTAAATTCACGTTATAATCTGCAATGCTTTAAATTGATGAATGAATCAATGAATTTTTCAAAATTTAATTTTACATAATTTTAATCATTTTTAAGCTATGAACATTAAAAGTTTGACAATTGAAATTTTTCTCTTCAAAGTGAATAATTTCCAATTGAGAAGTTATATTATTTTAATTATAATTAATTCCAAATCAATAATTGTGCAATTGTTATTTATGTATGAAAAATTTTGTTTTTCAATATATTTTCAAGAATTGTTTTTAAATTTTTTTAGATTAAAAAATGATGAAAATGTGTTTTGTAGGAATGTGAAAATAAGGTATTATTTTAAGATCATTTAAAATTCATAAAAATGTTTTTAATGGATGATTTTGTAATTGTTTGCTTCATATGAAGATATTATTATTACTACTAATTAAATAATAATTGTTTTTAAGTTTGACACGTAATGGATAAAAATTAAAACATTGTAGACTGAAACAATATTTTACAAAAACTTGAACGATTTAAATTTCTGAAAACTTCAATATTTCATTTTAAAATATGTAAATTGCTTAATTTCTAATGGATTAAGAGTCAGTCAAAATTGTACAATTCAAACTCTGTACTCGACTTGTATCCCTAGCATTCGCCATCGCTATAATGAATCATCAATGTGCACATGAATAGTGCTCATGCCTCGGCTCATAATACACAGCTCTGTTCTTACCCTAAAAATGATTCTAGACCGCACTTCTCGATTATAATATCGATTCTAAAGCATAGGCGGCGAATTTAAATCCAACCAATAGGTGAAGAGAGAATCAACTTCAGTTTCCGAGATATAATCGCAACCTCTCTTTTATGATAGGATCATCTATTTCCATCGAGAAACACCAAACATAATCTCAGAATACTCCAACTGGTTAGTCATCATCAATATTTGATGATTTTAGTTCAAAATATCCATTTCCGTTGAGAAGAATCATCAATAACCTCAAATAACTCTAACTAGTTAGTCTTCATCAGTACTTGATGATTTTTACTTAAAAACATCCATTCTAGTTATGAAGCGCCAAACATAACCTCAAGATACTCTAACTGGCTGGTCTTCATCAATATTTGATGATTGTTATTTTTAAATATTAATTTCCTTTGATAAAAATCATCCCTAACCTCAAATAAGTCAAAATAGTTAGTCCTCATCAGTACTTGATGATTTTGACTTTAAAACATCCATTTCCGTCGAGAAACACCAAAAATAGCCTCAGAATACTCTAAACGGTTAGTCATCATCAATATTTGATAATTTTATTTTAAAATATTAATTTCCGTTGAGACGAATCATCCCTAACCTCAAATGAGTCTAAATAGTTAGCCCTCATCAGTACTTGATGATTTTGAATTTAAAATATCCATTTCCGTCGAGAAACACCAAACATAGCCTCAGAATACTCTAACTGGTTACTCATCATCAATATTTGTGACCGTCCACGAAGAAAGGGACCTAATGCGGAAAAAATCAATTTTCATTTTCTTACGCCAATCGATAGTTTCCGAGTTACTGTTTCATTTCCAGTAATCAGAAATTTCTTAAGTGAATTACTTTTCTTGTTATTAAGCCACAAACATAGGCATGATAAGCGTACGGGGAGAGCGAACGAGAGGCCTACGAAAGCCAGCCCCACCACTTACCGCATAGCTGTACGCGACGTGTGCGTGAGATCAACTGGCTCGTGCCTAAAAGTGCAGTGGTAAGTGAAGGGGGTGCTTTTCGTAGACCCATCCCCACTACTCAAATGCTGGCTTGCAGGCTCTGCTAGAATCGTCAGTCCTGTAAAATTCAGCTCTGACGCATTAGGTCCCTTTCTTCGTGGACGGTCACATTTGATGATTGTTATTTTTAAATATTAATTTCCTTTGATAAAAATCATCCCTAACCTCAAATAAGTCAAAATAGTTAGTCTTCATCAGTACTTGATGATTTTCGCTTAAAAACCTCCATTTCCGTTGTGAAACGCCAAACATAACCTCAACATACTCTAATCGGTTGGTCTTCATCAATATTTGATGATTTTTATTTTAAAGTATTAATTTCCGTTGAGAAGAATCATCCCTTACCGCAAATAAGTCTAACTAGTTAGTCGTCATTGGTATTTGATGCTTTTGACTTAAAAACATCTATTTCCGTCGAGAAGCACCGAACATAACCTCATAATACTCTAACAGGTTAATCTTCATCAGTACTTGATGAAGACTAACTTAATTTTTATTTCCACTGAGAAGCATCATCCGTAACCTCGAATAACTCGAATTAGTTAGTCTTAATGAATACTTGATGATTTTTATTTAAAAGTACTTATTTCTCCTGAGAAATCCTTCTTTTTTTCTTAAGGGTGTTGGTTAACTCCGACTTGGAATTTTTTTTTATAGACACGGCACTGACTCCATATATAATTTTTCCCAAGTATTTGAGAGCGAAAGAAAAAAGACTTGTCAAATATCCGGGGTTTTGCGAGGTCCTCGGATCAACAAAATTGATAGGAATGAAGCCTTTTGCTAAGGCAATAATTATTTTCGCGGAAATTATTAATTTTTCGAAAGGGAGAAATCTGCGGATAGAAGAAGACAGCAATTGAACGGAGAGAACCGTTCGCAAATTTAGTTTTTTACTCACAATTCTGACATCACAGGAGTATTTCCAGGGGTTAGCCAATATTCGAAGACCCAAATCTTGATGATGCCGAACCTAAATTTCGCGAAATACGACGCGAAATGGAGAAAAACGTGGAACAAAATTGAGATGTCCTGTGTATGTGAGGACCATATGACACTATTGGTAAGCCGCAAAGCAAACTCGCCATCTCGTCCTACAGACCGGCTGTCAGATTCGCGCTCCGAATCTTCAATGCTTTGAAGTCCGCACCACACATTGCCACTCGCGAAATCGTGGTGCAAATATTTATAAAAAGTTTTTGAAGACAGCAACTGCAAATGCACCAATTCTATAGATAAATCAACTTATGATTGTATGTAAATTTGTAAATTTACCCAGTTTGAAATTATAACTTTGAAATTATGATTTGAGAATTTTGAAATTATAAATTTATCAAGTTATCCAGCAATAAATTCCGAAACCATCAAATTCGATTTCTGAAATTTGAAATTAGGCCCTTTGCAAATTTATTTATAAATTCCAAGTGTATTAAGTGGTCCAACTATAAATTAATTATATGAAGCAGCTTGTAACGGGGGACACGGATTGTGGTCATCGCTCGCAAGTTTGAGCGCGCCTGGGGCGCGCACCTGTTGAATCTCGCGCTTCGCGCTCGATAATATATTCACCTCGCGCTACGCGCTCGGACACACTTGCCTGACGCTTTAAGCTCGGTTCCTGAGGATTTTCGTACTTCGTGTGCTCGCTATTTCGCGCTTCGCGGGCTAACACTCTCTTAGTTAGCTTCATCGTTGACCTGCTTTTAGTTTAATTATGTACGTTTTACATAGAAAGAGAAACTAATTTACTTAAGGTTCTATCGACCTTAAGGAACACATTCTCATCAAGACACGCAACGACTATATGTTATGTTCTATGTTGTTCAGATAAAAATGACTACATTTTTGTATTTGATCTAAAATGAAGAAGGAAATTCCTTCACTTCAGCGTACATTTCTGTATCTTTCTAATTAATCATACAATCAGAAAGATTTCTCCAACTATCTGAAAAGGGGCGAAAAAAAAGTATCTAAGTTGTTTTTGGAACATATATATGATAAATTTTTAAATGATTATTGAAAAATGGACATTTGACAAAAACGGGGGGGGGGGGGGGTAAATTTTACACAAATCTAATACCTTCTCTAGATGAGAATGTTAAAATACAAATTTTCAAGTACCATGAGCATTAATGATGATTATTTTATTGTTTTAATGGTTAGAAATAGTATTGAAAACATAAAAACAATGAAATATTGTGAAAAAACACACGAGATAAAAAAGAAATGGAATCAGCAAAGTTTTGATGAGAATGTACCCACTTATCGGGCTGATTTTTTCACTGTCAATGTAATTTCTTACGAATAAAACAAAAACTGCACATCCTATCAAAAAGTGTTCGAAAACAAATTTGCAGGTCTTTTTTTTACACACAAACTTTGTTCAATTATCATTCGTCGTATCTTTCATAGTTTGGCCGTAAAATTGCATGTTTGGATTTTTAATTATATTTTGTGCAATAAAAATGTGAATTTTCGATTTTTCGAGTAAATACAAAAAGACGTTAAGCTAATCTTGTAGGGTGTACAAAAAGAAACATTTTTCTTCTCTTGACTTTTTTTCGTATCGTGCGTTTTTCGGCTGAAAATGTTAATTTTCGTTTCTTATTTTGGATTTTGCAAATGCTGTAACTCTGAAAATTTTCATTTTATCGGAAAATATCATTGGAATAAATTGTTTGAATTTTAGATTTCTATGAGCGGCCGTACATATAATTTTCAAATTTTGAGAAAAATGGTCTGAAAAATTTTCAAAATGCTCTCACTTTTTGAATTTTTATCCAAAATAACTGGCTAACGAACTTGACCTGTATTTTCGGACCACAAACCTGGGTGCAGAAGGAAATTTGAATAAAAAAAATTCCTTCGAAAGTTATCGTGTCGTCAGACTACAGACAGACAGACATATTCGTAAACACCATTTTTTCTGACTCAGGGGGTCTCAAAACGTGGACATTTGACAAAAACCGGGGGGGTCAAATTTCACACAAATCTAATACCTTCTCTAGATGAGAATGTAAAAATACACATTTTTAAGTATAATGAGCATTAATGATGATTATTTTATTGTTTTACTCGTTAGAAATAGTATTGAGAATATAAAAACAATGAAATATTGTGGGAAAACACACACGAGATGAAAAAGAAATGAAATAGGCAATGTTTCGATGAGAATGTGCCCACTTAATGGGCTGATTTTTTCACTGTTAATTAACTTTTTTAGGAATAAAGCAAAAACTACACATCCTATCAAAAATTGACCAATAACAAATTTGTAGATCTTTTTTTTTTATGCACAAATTTTCTTGAATCATGATTTGTTTTAAAAATAGATTTTAGGAATACAAAAATTATTATTGTTGACACAAAAATATTTTTATAATCTGTTGATTTTTTTGTCACTCGTTTCTTTGATGCATGCATAAATTTCGGGATTTCCAAAATTATAAAAACTAGTTATTTTGAAAGTTATGACAATTTTTTGCTGACGAATATTAACATTTTCTGAATAGGGTGGAGCAACAAAAATCTTCTTTGTGATAAGATTTTGGAGGGCGGGTGGGGGGGGCGAAAAATGCCCTTTATCCTCCAATAAATTATCAATAAAATTAAGAACATGAATAAAATCAATAAAATTAATAAAACGAATAAAACGGATAAAATTATCAAATAAATGAAATCAATAAAATAAATGAAATCAGTGAAACCGATATAAATTTTATTTGATGGATGTTGTTCATTTTATTGATAATAAATTGATTTTATTGATTTTAGTGATTTCATTCAATTTATTGATTTTAGTGATTCATTTGATTGTATTTTTTGAAAAATCGAATATTTATATTGATTTTCTTTATTTTATCACAAAATACAATGAAATGAATCAATAAAATCAAGAAATTGAATAAAAATAAAAACATGTACTAGGTTGCTAACAGTGGGAACTGAACGCACTTAAGTGTAGTGGAAAATAGTGACAGTTTCACTGTTTCATTCGCTTCACAAAAAGAGTGAGATAGAAAAATGAAAAATCGGATAACCAGAGTTCATTCCAGGGAAGACTTAAATGTCTATTCATTATTCTACTAATGTAGTGTTTTCAATAAATGTTGTATGTAGTAGTGAAGTAGGGTTAGTAGAATAATTTTGCTCGGTAGATATGGAGATGCTTCTGTTTAGGGGTTATGCTTTTTAAACGTGAACATTTTGTACCGGATGGCTCTAATTTGATATACCATGGGTGGCTCGAATTTTATATACCAGAAAATCAGAGTTAGACATTATTCAGCTCCCTGAATGTTAAAAAAATGGGTTCATGTGCACGATGTGTGTGTATGTCTGTGCTTGTCTAGTGTGGATTCATGTGATCCTCACAATGACGAGTGTAGTGTGTATACTAACGCTTATTGTCCAATTTGTCTTCTTTGCAGATTTCAGAATGTCAAATACCAGATTCGATTATACTTTGTATCATCCTAAATAATATTAATAATTGGTTTCATATCGGAAACTTGCTTATTTTTCATGTATTTCGATGTTTTTATAGGTATATCAAATTAGAGCCACCATTTACCGATTTTCGAAAAACACGTTTTTTGGAAAATCTTTATTTAAAAAAGACTTGTTGACGTTATGAAAAAATCAATCGAACCATCCGAAAGTTAATTAAATAACCTTTCGAATGACCTATTGTTGGTCGCATTTCGGTTCATGGAGTCCCGGCAATCCATCGAAAAGTAGTTGGTATATCAAATTCGAGCCCGTTCCTCTACTGATTTCAGTGATTTCATTCAATTTATTGATTTTTTTTATTCATTTCATCGTATTTTTTAATAATGATCAAATCACTGAAAAAAATTATTATCAATAAAATAAAGAATAAATAAATCAATATCAATGAAATGAATAAATTGCACAAAATCACTACAATCAGTAAAGTCAGTGCAATTTTTATTTTATCGATAATAATTTGATTTTAGTATTTTATTCATTTTATTGATTGCATTATTCATTGGATTGTATTTTCTAATACAAAATCTTAATATTTACAATAAAAAAAGCAATAAATTGAACAAAATCAATAAAAGCAAATCATTCAAATCAATAGAATCAATAAAATGAATCAATCAAAGCAAATAAATGAATGAATTGAATAAAATCACTAAAATCAGTGCAACTTTGATTTTATTGATAATAATCTGATTTTAGTATTTTATTCAATTTATGGACTTCATTGAGTCATTTGATTGTATTTTTGCTTCCTCATAGAGGAAGCTTTGTAATGGTAACATTTTCAAACATTTTCGAATTCATTTAATTAAGTCCTCCCGAATTTAAAAATGTCTAATACAATGTTCTAAACAATTCTCCCGATGTGTTTGTGGATGTGTGTGTGGATGTGTGGATGTCACGCTTTTTTGTGAACACGATAACTAGAAAACGGTTGAAGATAAATTGATGAAATTTGGAGAGCTTATTTTCCTCACCAATATCTTGAAACTGACCGAAGGATTTCTAAAAATATTCATTGCATTTTTTTTAAGCACTCAATAATATTTTAAGAATCGGTTTTTTATAGTAAAACTTTATTCTCCAACATAATTCAAAGTTCATGCAAGAACAGAAAAGATGTGTTGATTCGAGACAAATCGATTGACCTATAACATTAATACATTTGATTGAAGAGTAAGGAAGCTATGGTAATGCATAATATTTGAAAATACGGTTTTTTATAGTAAAACTTTTTTCTTCAACATAATTTAAAGTTGATGCAAGAATATGAAATATTCCTTGGTTCGAGACAAATCGATTGACCTAAAATATTAATACATTTTATTTAAGAGTAGGGAATTTATGGTAATTTATATATTTTTAAACTCGTTTTTTATAGTAAAAGTTTTCTTTTTCTCATAATAATACGCTTTATTGAATATTAGGGAAGTTATGTCATTTATAATATCTGAATCATAACTTTTAAGCAGAAAAACATTTTTCATCGACATAATTCAAAGTTGACGCATGAATAGAAAAGACTTTTTGATCATAAATTTTCAAATAGAGTAATTCTGACAATTTTTGTAAAGATATCACAAAGCTGGGAAAGAGATAGTGTGCAACAGAACTTTTCCTTTCCCTTTTCCAGCTCAAAAAATTATCATCCCGAATACAAGATTTGATTTGCCTGATTTTTCTTTGTATTTAAAACATTTTTTGTATTATTTTGTAATTTTTTATTTTTTGTACATTTCAGTTTTTAAATTGAGCAAAATGAAGACTTTGGTTTGTCTATTATTGGAAAAATAGCTAATGCTTCCTCTATGAGGAAGCAAATATATTTGCTAACGGGAAGCAAAGTGCTCGTGAAATGAGCACCGTATGATTATAAATACATACAATGTGGAAACACTCAAGATCGAATTCACAGATAGCTCAATAAAAGAATCGGATATTCATACTGATTTTCTTTATATTATTAAATAATACGATGAAATAAATAAAAAAAAAAAAAAAATTGAATGAAATCACTGAAATCAGTATAATTTTGACTTTATTGTATATAATTGGATTTTCTCGATAATAGTGATTTTATTCAATTTATTGATTTTATCGATTCATTCCATTGTATTTTGTGATAAAGTAAGGAAAATCAATATAAATATTCGATTTCTTAAAAAATGCAATCAAATGAAAAAATTATTATCAATAAAATAAAAAATAAAAAAATCGATAACATCAATGAAATGAATAAATTTAATAAGATCACTACAATCAGTAAAGTCAGTGCAATTTTGATTTTATCTATAATAATTCGATTTTAGTATTTTATTCATTTTATTGATTGCATTGCTTCATTTGCTTGTATTTTTTCATAGAAAATTAAAATATTTACAATAAAAAAGCAATGAATTAAACAAAATCAATGAAATAAAATCAATAAAATCATTAAAATCAATAGAATCAATAAAGTGAATCAGTCAAAGCATTAAAATCAATGCATTGAATAAAATCACTATAATCACTAAATTCAGTGCAATTTTGATTTTACGGATAATAATTTGATTTTAGTATTTTATTCAATTTATTGACCTCACTAAGTCATTTGATTGAATTTTTAATAAAAGAATCAGATATTAATACTGATTTTCTTTATTTTATTGAAAAATACGATGAAATGAATAAAAAAAATCAATAAATTGAATGAAATCACTAAAATCAATAAAATCAATTTATTGTCAATAAAATGAGCAACATCAATAGAATAAAATTTATATCGGTTTCACTGATTTCATTGATTTTATTGATTTTATTCATGTCCTTCATTTTATTGATAATTTATTGGAGGATAAAGGGCATTTTTCGGCACCCCCGCCTTCCAAAAGGCCTAGGGCCTACGGCTCGATTATATATTCACCTCGCGCTACGCGCTCAGACGTATTTCAATCGCGCTTTATGTTCGGTTTCTCTAGATTTTTGAACTTCGTGTTCGACTTTGATGGAAAGAAAAAGTTTATTTGCAAATATTATAAAATTATCAAAACCTCTACATGTGAAGTGATTATTAAATTTGTTTTTATTTTAGAATGAAATGGAACTTTATTTACTCAAGGTTCTATCGACCTTAAGGAACACATTCTCATCCAGACACTCGCGCTTCGCGCTCTATATGTGATTTGGAAATCATTTAAACCTTGCGTTTCACGCTCGGTTCTGTGCACTGTATGATTGAAATGGAAAAGTCACGAATAAAACAAAAACTACGCATCCTATTAGAACACGCTTTATAACAAATTTGTACCTCTTCTTTGGATGAACAATTTTTGTCTCTGTCATTTTTCTTATAGCTTATAGTCATTTTTCTTACGCATCATATCGAAAAGTGAATAATGACAAATTTGGAGATGGTTTTTGGGTGCATAATTTTTTTCCATTCATTTTTGGTCGTATCTTGCATAGTTTGACAGCAAAATGAAATTATTGATTTTTCATTATTTTTTTGTGTGATCAAAATTTGGATTTTTCGAAAAATTCGAAAAGTTGTTAAGAAAATATTGTAGGGTGTTCAAAAAGAAACATTTTCCTCCTCTTGACTTTTTTCCATATCGTGCGTTTTTCGGCATAAAATGTTCGTTTACGTTTGTTTTTTGTAATTTTGAAAATGCTATAACTCCGGTAATTTTTTTTATCCGAAAAAGTCATCAGGATAAATTGTTCGAGTTTTTGAGTACTATGAATAGCCGTACATAGAATTTTTGAATTTTGAAAAAAAATGGTCTCAAAAATTTTCAAAATGTGCTCACTTTTTGAATTTTTATCCAAAATAGTTGGTTAACGAACTTATTCTTTCTTTTCAGGCCCTAAAAAAGTGTGCCAAAGCACAACCCAATCTGATTATTTTTTCGAAAGTTATCGTGCCTACAGACAGACAGACAGACTACAGACAGACAGACACCATGGTAAAAACCTTTTTTTGTGGCTCAGGGGGTCTCAAAACGTGGAGATTTGATGAAAACCGACCAAGTCAAATTTTACATAAAACCAATACCTTCTCATTAGAATGAGAATGTAATATTAATATTTATCAGCAAAAAATTTTCATAACTTTGAAAATAACTAGTTTTCATAATTTTGGAAATCCCGAAATTTATGCATGAATCAAATAAATGATTGATAAAAAAATCCACAGATTATAAAAATATTTTTGTGTCAACAATAATAATTTTTGTATTCCTAAAATATATTTTTGGAACTTTTTATTGTTGTTTTTGAAATATTTATGCATATCCACGGTAATGTATTGAAAAAAAATTCGAAACAAAAAAAAATTGAAGAGAGTACGAGGACTCGAACGCATGAGGGCAGAATCTGTAGCCTAGAACCTACACCATTATCCCGCCACTGCTTACTCTTTAGTCCTATAATTCAAACCCATGGTCATTTTGCACGGATTTCTTGTAACCCGTTTTCTCGTAAACCACATTCCATCTTAGTAAACTGTTTCAGCTTTTTTAATCTCAAATAAGGCCCTCTTCGTTCGCAAAAGATGACCACAATCCGTGCCCCCCGTTACAAGCTTCTTCATATAATTAACCGTCGCACTTTGTAGAGAACTGCACTGGGCCCAAATCATCGTGGCCCAGCTCAGTTACGCGTTGAGTGCAGACTGGCAAGAGAAACCGTGTTTTTTCTGGATTCCTTAGTACATCTAGTCGGTACAAGAAGTAGTAAATAACTGCCATGAGAATTTTGAGTATAACCGACTCGAAGGTACGAATGCATAGGTGAGGTAGGGCATATTTGCTAGCATTGCTAAGTTTGATTGGATGATCGTTGTCAAGCGACAATTTGGAGAAGAACCATGGAAGAAAGCTATATTGTGATTCGCTGACTTCTGAAAACATGCTGACTGTCATAACGTGACTTAGAGACACTTTTGATTCCTTTAATTTAATTTTTTTTTAATTATAATTCAAATTTGACTGAGTATTGGTTATTAATTGTTTTTAATTTAGTTTATTCCTTTCAGTTGTCTGTAACTGTCCATTATCTTCAGTTAATAATTTAGAAAATATTTTGTAATAGCAAGAAATTGTTAATTAAACAAGGGTGATTTATATATTATCATTAAGGGTGAATTATTATAGGTCAAATCAGCTGTCAAAATGAATTATTTGTTCACATAGGAAGGACGTTGGAAGATAAGGAAATGCACACGCACCTCGAGCGAATCGTTAGGTGTAGTAGTGCATAGGTAGAAACGTTATTCGGTGTCCGTATGAGTACTCTCCTTACAATGATTCGTATTGTCGTCTTCTCTCTTTCCTTCTCTATAGTTCTCACGTCCTTCTATCTTATTCTAACTTATTGGTATGGGTGAAGGAATGTTCATGCTGGCTTATGTTTTAAAAATGCTTACGTTGCGTATATCTTCCTGCAGAGTTGAATTTAATTTTGAATAGACTGCATACAAAATTTAGTTACGTACCAGGACGGGTAGTAACAACCCCACCCTGGAAATTTTGGTTATTGTCCTCGATAACTGGGTCAAAATAAGCAGTCCTTCCTCATGCTAGTTGGGTTAATTATTTTCTTACAGTTAAATTTCTGAGCTATGTAAGCAGGTAATAAACTAATAAGATAACTTTTCGGAACGTTTCACGACTTAAACCATCGTTGGTTCAGAAGATTTTTTGTATATATATATATATATATATATATATATATATATATATACGTGCTGAGTAGTAATTTTTATATTCTTCATTCACACAAGCACCTTAGTCATTACATCAAAATGTAATGCCATTTACATTTAATGCTAGTCAGTTTTTAAAATTTTGGACTTTTTGCTTATTAACACTTAGGGGCATTTTCTTTCTCTCTTGATTTTATAGGGATCACTCACAATCACTGATCACTTCACATGGGTTGAAGTGTTTGTACCGGTAGTTGTACTTTGGGCAAGGGCATCCCCGATACTTTTGATGTATTGGCGGCTTTTTTCAGGAGCCCGCTGGATGATTTCCTTGGCTCCAGGCTAATATTACTATTGAGGTTTGAGAGTGACAAAAATAGGTTATTTTTTCTCGATCTCCCATAAGGATTCTACATGTTTGTAATTTTTCCGATAGGTATCATCATCTTTTGATGATCTTATAAGCATTAATTCCGTGATGTCCATTTTCTTGTAATTGTGTCCGAAGATAAGTGATGTTTTTGTTACGTATAAATGTAGAGTTGGCTCATAAATGAATTCTGTAGAATGTCGATTGACTGAAAGTCTGGTTGAAATTTCGGACTCTTTTTTCAATATATAGCCTGGAGCTAATTGGTCTATTCCCAATTTTGATAACTGAATTTTTATTGAGGGTTGCATTGGGCAGATTAATTCTGCTGACTGCTCTCTGTCGAGAGAGTAAATCCATCCTGCTAAAGTCTTCATCTTGACCCAATATGGGTCACTCTAATATGAAAATTTGATACCGCAGATTTTAAACGTGTCTTGCGTTGGGTGGAACAGCATCTAACTTTCGCAAGTTTTCCTGGACGGCGTCTCGTGGATGATAAGATCTCCCTTGCAAAGATGATATTGCTGAAGGTACTTACATTCCAAGAATTGATCTTCTGTCATGAGGATGTAGGTTCTTTGAGATTCATCTACGGAAATATATCTAGAATTAGAATTTATATACGCCCGGCCAGAGTTGGTTACAAATATATCTTGAGGTATGGGTATTGAATGAATATGGTAGAGTTGATAATCTGTTTTGTCGAAAAGTGGTATATCCAGTATGAACCTTAAAGATCCATTCCTCACCATGATCGTTCATGTTGATAATTGTGCCAATTCTGCGATACTAAGTTGTGTTCCTCGAGTAGGAAACATGAGTTTGGGAGCATGGTCCTGTAAATCTCGATACAAAACCTCTAGTTGGTTAGTGGTTAACAGCGAGGAATGTAGATGTCATCTTCTAGCGTCGTATATGGCATCTAGGAGTTAATCGGCTGATCTTTTGTAGCTATCCAATTCAGCTTCCATCATTCTCAACATTTGATTTAAAGTGTTTGTGTAGTTTATTTCTGGCACATATTCTCTAATTTGATTGACCACCACTGCAGTATTGGTTAAATCAAGTTTAAACTGTTTAAGCTGTCTTTCTTCATTTTCTTCTCTTCGATGAATTTGCTCGAGATTAGCTTTCAAAACATGGGTTTGTTGCCCAATGAGGTGAGATACATTTTTTGGTGCATCATTTACTTCGTTGATTTTTGTGTCTAATAGTTGCTCATCATCATAGGTGACAAGTCCTGCAACAGGTCCGATTATTCCACCCAGAAATCCTAGCATCGGGGATGCTCTACGTTGTCTGATGTTTGTCAGTAGATTTTGTAGATGAAGGTTTTCAGTCCTACGTTCCAGTTCTTCCATCTCCAGTCGAACGTTCTCCAAACGATTTTCAGCAACGTCATGTTTCCTAGTCAATTGGTAAGATTCGAAGATGTTGATGCAGTCTTCGCTGAGTGTCACTTTGCAAACCAAAAAATTCCATTATGTATTAATATAAAACCATTACTTACCAGCGATATTACCCTGCTCAGCCGGCCGGGAGGAAACACGCAAACGAACAATTATACGCACAAAAGCTATACGCCGACCGGCCGACGTAACTTGCAACTTCCAGTTCCCACGCCATGCACACTTAAGCTCTTTGTCGACTGCCCGCGTTCGCCATATTTGATCGAATGATTGCGCGTGCGCTGACAAAGCGGGAAAGCTTTGAAAATAGCCTACACATAATTTTATATATGTATGGAATCACAAGTCTGTTTTTATCGATTTTGACATTTTGACTTTTAGAGAATTTTTGAACGTCTATGAAAATGGTGAGTCTCCAGACAGTGACACTCCTCCGCATGAGTCCCTCCTTCTCGTAGTAGATTGCGGTACTGCTGGTGAGGGGAGTGATCCTGTACAGATGATCGCCCTCTCCAATGCCGTTCTCTACATATACATAACATAGAACGATCCAAAAGCACGATCCATACATTTCAGAACAATTGAACAATTCTTCTTTTATTTTCTTTCGCTATGAACAGAAGTTGCGTTTGGATACACTTCAATTTACTCAATTTAACATTTATCAATCAAAATTTATTCATACCTTTAATCAAATTACACTTGATTACCGTATAGGATTTATTTAAGGGTAGGAGCAGTAAATACACATTGAAGAAAGCATCGGCATGTGTATCGGTATTTTTACCACCCTTATTTCCGGGTTACGGTGGACAAGATTTGAATTTCCAACCCAGGATCATTCCGTAATAAATGATTCTGTATGTCTTCAATAAAGAATTCTTAAAATTTACTTTCAAATTCATTTTGTAGTGCATTTTATTACGCCCTGAATAAATTAGAGGAAATTATAGAGAGAAAAAGAAATAATTGAGCGGTTCAGCACCCCAGAATTATTTTGGAACAAGATAATTCCTGGGTGATACCGGACTTCATTGAATTTATTCGAATTCAATACATTTTCAGTTTTTTCTCTCTTTCCTAGCTTTAGTTTTAATGCCTGTGTTTACCTTGTTCCACAAAATACTTTAAGTTTGGCCTTATTTCTTGCAGATTCCTAATTGTAATTTCGCAGCTGTTTCATGTACATTAAGTAAAATAATACTTTGTTTTCATTCTTTTAACCGGCTTGAATCTTAACTACCTCAAGCTTGTCGGCATGTTTCATAAATCGCGAGCCATCTTCACTTTCTAGAATTACATTATGGTTATCAGTTAGTCCTACGACCTTGTATGGACCATGACTTCGCGAATCAAATTTTCCATTGCGCACATCTTTCACCACGAATACTAGATCATTCAGTTTCGCGTTTAGCGGCCTAGCCTTTTGATAATAGTATTTCTTTGATCTTTCCTTTGCATCAATGAGAATCTTTACAGAGATTTTCTGAATCTCGTTTAATCGGACGATTAGGTTATGCAAGTAGGTGCCATAGGTTTCCAGGTGGTCATCAGATGGAAACGATGTGGGTACCCGTGCGGTTCTTCCGAAGACTAATTCGTAGGAAGTAAACTCCGTCACTTTATGAACTGACGTGTTGTACGCAAACATGGCAAATGGGAGCAGTCTGTCCCAGTCGTCATAATCGTTCGCGTAATGTTTTATATAATCGGTTGAAACTATGTGGCTTCTCTCCAGGGATTCATTCATTTAAGGACGATGCCTGGCAGTCGCCAATTGTTTCACGTTTAAAAGTTTTTCTATTTTCCACATTATTTTACTCACGAATGCTCCTCTTCGATTACTCAGAATGCACTTCGGGGCACCGTACAGAGAGAAGAGGTGAGTAGCAACGGCATGTGCGATGGTGGTTGTTTCAACCGCTATGTACCGTTGTTGTACCGCTATGCAATAATTGCTGAAGTTGTCTTGCATAGTTAGTATATGCCGGTTCCCATTCGAGGTTGTAGGAAGTTTTCCTACAGTGTCAATTGACACTTTGTCGAATACGCCAAATGGTGTATCGGTCATCACCATTGGCTCGTGTGTACGGGCTCGCATGAGTTTATTCTCCAGACAACTACGACAATTTCGTATGTAGCTGTTTATTTGGTCTCACAGTCCGGGCCATGTGAATCGTTCTCGGACGCGCCCATATGTTTTTCTCACAGCATTGTAACATTCGTAACATTGCTTCATTATTTCTTGTCTTAAGTCTTCTGGGGGCACTTCAGTTCTACCATGACAAAGGGTGATCTGGATATCACCATCCCGGAGAATAGGGGTTAAAGTGTCGCGCATTTTACCTTGGAGCAGCGAACCAAGCAAGTCTCTCGAATTTGCAATACGGCATGTTTTCTGTTCCTCTTTTTCTAGGGTGACGCGAAGGTTCGTTTGCCCAGCAATCACGTCATTCCAGTCAAGTTCATCGAAATGTCTCGTTTTTACAACGATAGAATACGTCTTGTATCGACCGTTAGGAGTGAACAGGATTTGTCCCTTCTGAGGTCGGCTGTCCCAGAGGTCTTGTAGATCAAGACGCTTGGTAGCCACCAGGAGCTTGGCGATCGAATTCGTAGGTTCGCTGTCTGCTGAAATAAAATGGGCGTAATTGTTGCGGCGATATGTCAATGGCCCTTTCCATTGACGGTTTATGTTAGAATCTTCAGTTTGATCTAATTTTTGAGGATCCCTCTTTTTTAATCCTGTGGTGTAGGTGGGTCTATATAAGGTACCTCAAGGTTCAGTCTTGAAACTAGTGAGGTCAATGTTATCTCTGGGGCAGGTTTAGAACACTGTAACCTTCGTGGTTGATAATCTTTTTTTCCTCCTATTGGACTACTCAGCTCTTCCTCCCCACTCGTTGTCTTCGCAAAAGGTGCTGACCATGCTACCGGTGCTACGGAAGGCAAAGGAGTTGTAAAGAGTGATTGCCGTGATACAGGGTCCTCTCTCTGAGAAAAATTAATTTCTTCGGGAACGTCCGCAAAACGCACGGTACTCCGTTGCTGGGGTGCGACGACCTTGCCACAGCCTAAGGTTGTATGGACATCTGCTTTATTGAAGTTGTTTACTTCCTGCAGTGATTTTTGATGTTGTTCAAAAGCCTTTAGGAAGCTGTTCACTTTGAGCGTGAATTCGTCATCATCAAATTCTCCGCAGAGATCTTGTCTTTTCAATTCTTTCAAAAGTTCTTCATCATTTTCACCTTCAGAAACATGAGTGCAAGGAATATGAATAACGGAATCAACACCTTCATTATCCCAGAACCAAGATTGGTGCTCTGCAAGGGATTCATTAAACTTGTTCAATGATTTTTCTAAATCCTTCGCATTAAGACTGCGAATCTCCTCGGCATTGCTGTCTTCGATGTCCATCTGAGGTGGGCTGATATCCACGATGACTTGTTGCGGAGGTGTAGAGTCCTTATGATGAAAACGTGAAGTTTCTGTCCCGAAGGTGCTACCTTCTTGTACGGAATCTTGCTCTGTTCCCTTTTTCACCAATTATCCGCTTCTTCATTTCCTTCTATCCCTTAGCGGCTAGGAACATAATTCCATGTCACCTGTAAGGGTTCTATAGCGGCTTTTAGTTCTAAGAATTCGGCTTTGTTGACAACGGGCTTCCTTGCTGCAATTACCCAGCCGTTCTTTTCCCATTCAGGCATCCAGACAGTTGAGCTGTCGATGAGAAACTTGGAACCTGTATTAATTCTAAGCTGTTGGATTCCTGCGCCTGTAGCACGCTGAGCTGCTATGGTGGCCGCTTTGATTTCTGCCGCATTGTTTGTTTGGCGTCCTGTAACTGCCTGCGAGACGTTTAGCGGATTATTCTTGCTAAACCATACGCTAATTCCAGCTCGAGAGTTGCCTTTCGAATCAAGAACGCTTGCCCCGTCTATGTATACATCAACATAGGAATCGCATAAGGGAGGTATCCATGGAGGCTTTGGAAGTAAACGCGGGTGGTGCGCTTTTAGGTGGGCCATTGCCTTTCAAGGTCGATTGCGCGGGTTCTGCGTCAGGTAGGACACTGCGACTCTTTCTAAAGACGGGGGCATCAGAATCCTCATTATCCCCTTCTTCAGATGATGATTCACATGAAGAGGACTCTTGACTGGGGGAGGGAGTTTTTGTGCTTTTGAGTTCAAGGTTGTGATTTCGTAGCCTTGATGCAATTGTGCTTTTGTCCATGCTAGGTGCCTTAAAACCACTCGGAGGTCGAGAACTGTCGTCTAGGTTTACAACTAGCCTTGCATTCGTTTTCGGATGCAGCTGATGTCCTGCCGGAGGATTGGTACTTTTGTCTGGTTTCTTGGTATTCAAGTTCGCCAGAGGTTGTGAGTCCCTTCGCGCGGTGTGATGTGATTTGCTTGGACTGGATTCTTTTGTTTTTTCCTTAACGGTTGAGGAAAGCGTGTGTATAAGCAATACTCGTGTAGGGTTGGCTCTAACTACATCGCCGTCAGCCCAAAGGTTTACTTTTTGCTGAAGCGCATTAGGTATTGAATTTTCGCTATCTTCATCTGATTCCGACCTACCTGACATGGAAGTAGATTGCTCATCGAGCACTGGATTTTGAGACAGGGCCTTGACCCAGCGATTTAATTTTCCCTTCTTGTATTCGAAGATAAAATCATAGTTTTTCAATTTCATTTGCCATTAGGAAGTCTGGCGCCCGGGTCCTCCACATAAAGCATCCAGTGCATGGGCTGATGATCGCATGCTTATATAAATTTTCTTCCGTAAAGGTAGGGCCGGAAATTTTTTACTCCATATAGTGCCGAAAGGCACTATATGGACAGCTCTTACCTTGCAGGGAGTGGGGAAATTTTGTATCGCTCTTATCTTGGATGGGTTAGGTTTGACTCCATTCCTTCTAATTATGTGACATAGATATGCGACTTCCTTCCGCTAGATATCACATTTATCTGGCTGTTTCTGAGAACAGCACTATGTCGTCAAGATATATGAGGACCTCTGTGCCATGCATTCCATTTAATACTTCGTCCATTAGACGTTGAAAGGTTGCCGGGGCATTTTTGATGCCGATTTGCATTTGGAGGTACTCAAAATGACCTTGAGCTATATAGAAGGCCGTTTTTCCTCGATCGTCGGGGTGCGTTTCAACTTGGTGATATCCACTTCGCTGGTATTACTGGGTTAGATGCCGTGACAATAGTATTGTGTCTAAAGGATATTTCGACTTGTTCCTTTTGGAGAAAAGGTCGGCCCAGAATTCCGTCTGTAGAGATAGGGAAATTAATTCTTACCACGTAGAATTCTACCGGTGCCCCTAAAACTGAAATTTCAAGTGTGCCTAGGGTTTTTACTCCGTGCTCGGTTATTCGATACATTGTAGTGAGTTTGTTCGATGGAATCACGAGTTCTTCTTGTAGCGCTTGAAGTTTTATCAGATTGACCCCTGATCCTGGATCTACCAGGAAAGATGCCTTCATTTGCGAAACTCCGTGGCAATCAGCATGACTACCGGGGAATCTTCTAGTTGGTCCCGGGTTACAGTTCGTGGACGCTCCTGAGACTTGAAGCTCGTCGGGGCGTGCGTCCTCCTGACTAGGGATGGCCAAGTCGATTTCGATTCCTTCGAAGAATCGATTCTTAGCGTCGATTCTTCGATTCTTCGGAATCGATTCTTGGTTCTAGGGAATCGATTCTTCTTCGGAATCGACGTCGATTCCGATCACAGAGTTAAGAGAAAATAAATTTTCATTTTCCTAATGGGAAAAACCTAATTAATGAAAGTTCATCAATTTACTTGAAAGAGCATAAAAAAATGAATTGAAATTTATATTTAATGCATTGTTTTTTAATTTTTACAACAAACCTCTCCAAAAACATTTTAAAATTTTTAACTTACGCCGGCTTTTTAAGAAGGGGGGAGTGGGGAAACATTAGAATAGGAATCGAAGAATTAGAATCGAAGAATCGACTCTTACCTTCGAATCTTCGATTCCTCGGAATCGACGCATCCGGCGGAATCGAGGAATCGAAGAATCGATTCTCACTGAGCGTTTCCCATCCCTACTCCTGACGAGCTAGATTGAAGTTTAAATTTTTCTGATCCTTGCTGCCTGAAGGTCCAGGCGATGCTGACCGTGGCAAATTGGCGTCTTGTTTCTTTGTTTCAGAATCTGCGTATGGCATGTACGGGTAATATGGATATGGAAAATAAAATTCTGGGTATGGGCAAGGTGGACAGGGATAGCCAGGAGGGTATCCAGGGAATTGTTGGAACATTGCTGAAGGGTATGCCGAATTGAAAATCGCATTTTTCATGTTAGGTACCTCGAAAATACCTTTCTGCTCGGGGTGTAAGGACTTTTCCTCATAGTGAGGCCATGGACTTGGATGTGTGGCTCCTTCCGCCTCATCTGTTCTATTTGTCACATTTGACAATTTGACAATTTGTCTAAAGTGGAGTTATACTTCTTCACTTCTTCGACATGTAAAGCATACTTGTATGCTTCCGCCAATATCGTCGCCATATCATCCAGAAGTCCGCGAATGCACAAAGTCAAGGCTAAGTCCTTAACTGGCTTAATCATTAGTTCGCTTTCCTTAATTCGCACCGAATTATCTGCGCCTTTAACGTATTCGTCCGTGTATTTGCCTTACAATCATGCATTGCCCCGCTCAACAGCCCCTGCATCCTATAAAAACAATCACTAACCGTTTCCTGCTTTGTCTTAGTAAATTTTATGATTTCCTGAAAATACCATTGAAATGTATTCGCAGGTGCAAAATGTTCCAAAATTGCTCCATCAACTATGTCCTGCAAGAACTCTTTCAAGGGGATGTTCTTTCCATCAAACTGAGGGATGTGATATGTAGCTGGTTGTAGTTTGATATGTTCTAGAAATGAAGACATTGCTCGAGTTGCATCGAGGTTTAACGGTGTGCCACCGGGTTGATGTTATGGTCGAAACAGGGCACATTGGTTCTATTTAACTCTGTATTTTCGTTTTGGTCCAGCATTTTGATTGTATGGCTTTCAGTACCTTGTTCAATAATTAAGATTCAGATTTACAGAGTTTTTAAATTTTAGAGTCTTAATTCCCGAATAATTTAAATCTTCATTTTTTCAAGATTTAAATATTCATTAGTTGTCTGGCACATCCGGGGAATCCTACATTAAACCTTCTATTTTTTTCAATAATTTGATTTCACTAATCAATATTCATCCAATTCAACTACAAGTTCTGATAAAATGTTTATTTACATTTTAAAATCCTTTATTAGGTTGTTCAGAAAAAAACCTTCAAAATCACTAGTAGATCGTACTAAACGCTTTCTAAGAGTCTCTATTGCTTGCTCTATTTCCGAAATAGGAATCAACAATTCGTTTTGGGCTATTAGTCGTTCCGACATCATGTAAGGACAATTCAAACCGTTAAATTTCAACATGTGATCTATGGGCGGGGGGTTGACAAAAACTACCTGCTTGTTTTGAGATACTGTAGGGGCTGGTTCTTGTACTACGGGAGGGTGTTCGATCTCAGCCTCTTCTTGTTTTAGCTGTGATGGTGGCTTTTTACCTGCGCGTGTAGCTGATTTTTTTAAGGGGACCTTAAAAACAATTAATTGATCAGCCATTGCACACTCTAGCACACTAACGTGCATGCATAAAAATACACGTTATAAATTTCACCTGACACACGTGATCGCTGACATAATGGAAATAATTCCGCACTTTAAATTGGCATTAGGTATTCACCTTTCTTATGACTGCTATTAGGCAATTACGTCATTTCAATTTACAAATTGTTAATATGCCGCTCAAGACCCTTTTAATACATTTATGTAGACCATATGAGGCCTTACTATTAGTTGCTAAATGTTACTATCAAAGGATTATTAGCCTCCAAATAATAGTAGAATTTATTTTCAGGTGATCTAAGGCACTAATATAAATTCGTTCAAATTTATCGCACGCCATTCAAATAGTCAAAATTAGATGTCACAAGAAAACGAAATACTGGCGTCAATTATCACAAATTTAATTTCATTAAAATACTCGACCCTGTGCATTCAGTTGGATAACTAAAGGTAATTATGCCTTACGAACCACGACGCCCAGGAAAACCCGGAGCTATAAACAGCTCAAATTTTGAGTCACTTTTATTAATCCTAATTCAACATATCAATTTTTGAGGCACAAATGAACGTTCTAAACCCAATTAAACCAGAAATAAAACAAATTGAAAGCTAAAAACAGCTTCGACTTATCCTGGAAAAATTAAGATTGTAACTATCCAGATGGAATCGATCTAATTTGTAATTTTTGTAAGTTAAATAAAAATCAAGATCTAAAAGCAGCTCATGTTTTAATTCAACCTTAGAGAAATTAAAATTATATTGGAAATATCACAAATGAAATTAAGATTTATAATTGCTAGTTGAATAAAAAGCAAAAGCTAAAAGCAGCGCATATTTTAATTCAATTTATGTAATAGAATCAGAGCTTAATTTTCGATGGTAGAAAAAAAAATAAAAACTCAGGCTGCTAATTAAATAAAATGAAGGTTTAAATGCAGCTCATTGTTTAATTTAATTTATGCACTTTGATTTTAATTTCGAATTTTCCGAATTCTAAATTAATTTTGAAAACTTCAGCCCTCAATATTTCTTACTAAATAGAAATTTCACTGTCGGAAGTTAGCCAAAAATTTCTTGTGAACAGTTGAAAACCTTTTTCATCATTGTACAGATCAATCAGATTAAAAATTGATTTTGTAAAATTCCGAGTAAACGGTAGCGTGACAGGGGCGAAAAAGGGGTGTAATCCTATCTCACCGCTACCACCGTCACCTTGTTACGTACGAGATAATAATTTTTGATATTAAGACCCTATGAAAGAGCTTTAACTATTACATAATGTACCGGAGGTTCAAGCTGCCAAATTAATGTATTAATAAATTGTTTAATTTTGTGGGATCGTCACTACCATCTTATTAATTCAAGATGTTTCCTTTTTCGACTGTCCTGTTACCGTTGAATTTTAATGACGAAAAGGGTTTTCTATTGAATAACTGACGCACTGACTCTAGTTCAATTTTAATTTATTTAAATTAAAAAAGAATGAAACAAAGAAGAGAAGGTCAAATTCCAAAGGAATCAAAAAGGCAAAGTAATTTCACATTTGACTTACCCTAACATATAGCGACCGCCACACTTCATTCCTCCAGATAGAAGGAAGGAACGGACAAGGATTAGATTTCTTGTTTTTGGGATGAGATGTAACTTGTCAAGTTCACACCTTTCCCCGGACCGTTGCACTTTGTAGGGAACTGCACTGGGCCATGAGAATTTTGAGTATGACCGACTCGGTGATACGAATGCATAGGTGAGGTAGGGCATATTTACAAGCATTGCTAATTTTGATTGGATGGTCGTTTTTAAGCGACAATTTGGAAGAGAACCATGGAAGGAAGCTATATTGTGACTCGCTGACTTCTGAAAAAATGCTGACTGTCATAACGTGACTTAGAGACACGTTTGATTCCCTTAATTTAATTTTTTTTTAATTATAATTTGAATTCGACTGAGTATTGGTTATTAATTGTTTTTAATTTAGTTAATTTATTTCAGTAGTCTATAACTGTCCATTATCTTCAGTTAGTAATTTAGAAAATATTTCGTAATAGTAAGAAATTGTTAATTAGACAAGGGTGATATATATATTATTATTAAGGGTTAATTATTATAGGTCAGATCAGCTGTAAAATGAATCATTTGTTTACATAGGAAGGACGTTCGAAGATAAGGAAATGCACACGCACTTCGAGCGAATCGTTAGGTGTGGTAGTGCATAGGTAGAAACGTTATTCGGTGTCCGTATGAGTACTCTCCTTACAATAATTCGTATTGTCATCTTCTCTCTTTCCTTCTCTATAGTTCTCACGTCCCTCTATCTTATTCTAACTTATTGGTATGGGTGAAGGAATGTTCATGCTGGCTTATGTTTTAAAAATGCTTACGTTGCGTATATCTTCCTGCAGAATTGAATTTAATTTTGAATAGGCTGAATACAAAATTTAGTTACGTACCAGGACGGGTCTTAACAATTGCTTGAATTATTTTTAATTCTCATGAAGCATTTTGAATCCTTTCAATTCTCTTGAATTTCCCGAATACTTTTGAATTCCTTTCATTCTTGGAGTTCTTTTGAATTATTCGAATTCTTTTGCATTCTGTTGAGTTCTTTTGAATTTTGTTGAATTGCTATGAATTGATTTGAATGCTTTGAATTCTTTTGAACTCTGTGAATTCAAATAAAGTAAGGGGTCGCGCATAATACGTCACGTAATACGTTACTTTTATCATATTTTGTAAACAGTGCATAACCAAGAAACACGATGATTTGGTCCTTTACGATTACTGGGAAACTTACTCAGTTACGATTACATTAAACTGCCTTAAATTAAACATTCATTTCTTTGGATACTTTTGGATTCTTTGGATTCTTCTTAATTCTTATGAGTTCCTAGGATTTTTCTGAATTCTTTGTATTCTTTTGAATTCCATGAATTCTTCTAAAATCTTAGAATTCTTTTTAATTATTTTGAATTCCTAGAATACTTTCAAATTCCTTGAATTCTCCGAGTTCTTTTGAATACTTGAAATTCCTTGAAATCAAAAATTAAGTGAGGGCTCGTGCACATAATGCGCGAAACGTTTTTTTTTGTTTGTTTAAATAAAGACGAGAATGAAATTTCCTGAAAGCCAAAAGGGATACAACGACATAAACAAAAGAAAAACGTGAAACGTATTATGTGCACGACCACTAATTGGGTAAACATCCCAGTAATCGTGATCTTAGCACCAGTAATAGTGATGCCAGTTCCCTTCTTATCTGTCTACTTTAAATTAATTGAAATTCAATTTCATACTATGAAATGCTAAAAAGAAATGTTATTTTTTCTTCCGAACGTTACTTTTATAATATATTTTAACAGTACATTAACCATGTTACACGATTATTGGGTCCTGCACGATTACTGGGTCACTTACGCACTTACGATTACAGTAAACAAGCTAAAATTGAAAATTAATTTCGTTAAATTCTTCTGAATTCTTCGGAAATCTTCGAATTCTTTCAAGCTCCTAGAATTCTTCTGATTTCTTCGAATTCTTTTGAATTCCTAGATTTCTTTGGAATTCTTTAGAATTCCTAGATTTCTTTGGAATTCTTTAGAATTCATTTGAACTTCTAGATTTCTTTGGAATTCTTTTGAATTTGTTGCTGCTAAAAAAAGTATGATTATCGAAGGCTTTGAAAATGCACAATTTCAAGGAGAGGGAAATGGAGGATTTTCATGAAAAATAATTTTGACGACGATTTTTATTGCAGAAATAATATTATTTTTATACATACGAGTGACTTTAAATGAAAACTCACACTAAAAGATTGAGAAAGAAATAAATAAATCGAAGAAAACAAAACTTTCAAACCGCAACTTTTATCCAGACGCCGATCGCACTGGGTCGTTTTCGTCCCGCTAAAAAGTTCATGACTAGCCGAGGGCGGCCCGACTGCGCGTGCAGGTCCGTATCTGTACTAAGTTTTTTTATGAAGGGGTGCCGTACCCTGCCCCTTTTCGGTTTGCCAGCAATTTCAAAGTTAATTTTCGCTTAGTACGAAATCAACCCACGTACGAACGTGCAGGGTTAATACATCACATTCTTTATATCAAACTACTAATATAGAAATTGCCTGCAATCAAATAAGTATTTCAAGAGAAAAATAACTATTATTTTAACTAGACTGACGCACAACATGCTCTGAGCGCTAGCGCGTCGCATTAAACAATTTATGTATATCTCGTGAAATAGTTGAAATTACTAAGTATTTCTTTTCGAATTTCTTTTCAGGAATGTACGTTCTTAAGCAAAAATTGCAAAATAGGAACCTTCAAATTCATGTTCTAACACGCAATTTTCATTGTGATTAAGTTTTGCGAACAAAGTTTTTTGCGACAAAAATCTGGAGAAACCTTTCCGAAAATAAGGGCCATAAAAATATTTTACAGCGAAAAGAAACGAGTTTCGATTTATGGTGACCTACTCGGGATAATTCCACATGAACAAAAAATTCTAACTCAAATGACAAAAGAACTGGTAAGCAGAAAATTCTAATCAATGCAGATTTTGACTATGCTAGACCTATGCTACAATGCTAACTATATGCGTCGCTTTTTGGACTTCATACACTTCTTTTGTGTGTTTCTGTGCTATTAAATACAATTACATTTGCATCCAAAAAGTTGAACTTTTAAGTTAGAAAGTCAAATTTTTCGGACAAAAAGTCAGTGTACAAATTTTGCTCCGTATAAATATTGCAGTTTCAACGAAATAGACGGCTTTTTAACGCAAAATTTACAATTTGCAATTTTTTGCAAATTTTGCAAAATTTACAAATTTTGCAAATTTACAAATTACAATATACTCTTAGGAGCGATATTCTTGAGGTTATTCAATAAAAAAGAAAATATTTTGTTTATACTAGTCCTATACTTACGCTAACGTGAACTGAAATCCGAAAACTAAACCTACGTGAAGTTTCATATTTAAATTGTTCAAAATTGTACAATTTAAAATCGTTTATAGGTAGATAATTGCAAAATAGAAAAGGTTCAAATTGGAATAGTGTCATGTTAGAAAAATTCCAAATTATTATGTCTCAATTCAAATAACTCAAAATTGCATAATTTTAAAAAGAAAGCCTTTTAATATTTGACCGAATATTTGACTACACCAACAATCACAGTTTAAAATCTAAAAATTAGAGACTTTCCATAAATTGTTCAAAATCAAACAATTTGTTATTAAACCTTAATAATCTGGGACAATTTTCAATAGAAAACATTTAAAGAATAGTTTCCATCAAACTTGATAAATTAGAGAATTTGTGATATTTTGAAGAAGATTTCCAATTCTAAACTATTTTATGTTAGTTTTTTGTAAATTATTAGCATTTTTAATAAAAAATTATTAGATTTAGAATAATACTTACAATTTTTCAATAAATTTAGGTTTTAAACTATTTTATTAATCAAATTTTGGTGTGTTTCACCTGAGATTGGTATTTTCGAACAAAAATAACTAGATTTGAAACCAATGATTCTTATTTAAAATAATAGAATTTACAAACTTGAACAATTTCGGATTTTGTTAAAGTTTTTCATCAGAAATAGACATTTTTATTACAAAATTATTATTTTTTAAAAAAGATTCATATTCGTTAACAATTTTATGTTAAATTAGTGTTTTTAAACAAAATTTCAAGTTGAATTAGTATGCTTAAATAAAAATCCTTATGACTCGAACAACGTTTAGAACATTTTAACAATTTTGGATCATGTTAGTATTTTTCGTCAGAAAACATTGAATTTTCAACAATTAATAAAAATGGAAGAAAGTTGAAAATAGAAAGGGTACGTTTTGTTGGAATGAAGCACCCTTCAGAGTCCAGAGGATGCCAAGAAGCTGATTTTGAGGCCTGCTCTTGCTCATTTTTCTGACTACTTGCACGACTTGGAAGCTCCTGCGGTGCTTCCAAATCCCACAGACGATCCTCACAGCTTGATCCCAAGTCGTATTCCATGTTTAGGGATCCTCCAATATTCACAGATTTGACACGCCTTTTCCTTGCATAAAGTCACAACAAACTCTTTCACACGAACGTCAATATTTAAAAAATTCACGAGAAAAAAGAAAACAAACAGATCACCCTCGAATTCCACAAATTTGACCTTTTTTCTAATGTTGTCTACCAAATAGAGGTCAGAACGCTACTCAGTCCGATCCCAGCGGATCACTCCAGTCCGTACCGTGCCCCTCACCGCTGAAACCACTATGCGCGCTCAGCCAATGAGCCCGGGAGTGTTCAAACGTTTCGAACTCTTCATGTTCACGGCACAGTGCACTGTACAGCACATCATGCATTACATTGTCTGCAAGTATCAACGAAAATGTTAAACGCTCTGCCACACAAAGTAACTAACACTAATACCAAAGCACAATTCAGGAAAGATTCAGAATTTCTGATGCCTTCGTTTTGAAATTATAAATAAAAATGTACGCAATATGTCTTGTCATGCGGCTGTCCAAAACAACGAATTGGAAATGAAAAATTACTAAAAATAATGGTCTCATTGGTAATTAACTAACTTTGGAGGATAACTGAAGGCGAAGTTTAGAAAAACCTATTTCAGCTTAAAATTGTCTATTAAAAAAAAGTTATCTAGAGATTTATGTTTTTTCTTTTTACGCAGCGCGTTCTCGGGTTGCGGATAGAGGAACGGCCGGTTCGGCTGAACAGCCCCTCAGGTTTGCTGCGAATATAAGAGTAAGCAGTGGCGCACAGACGATAGGAACCAGTCGTGGTTGTGGTGAGCTCAGCACTGGTAGAAAATATCCACCTAGAAACACTACCCGAACCAAAACTAAAAATCTTGTAAGGGAAAAATCCTGCTGCCCCATCAGACAACGCAGCGGTGACACTGCCCGCAAGGGATGTGTGGAATGATTCGCGTGTATAGGGCCAAAGGGGTATTGATACCAGTAGGCGCGCTGCCTTGCAGGGGGATGTTAGGATACGAGGATGAAACTGTAATGCGTCCGACGACAAGTTGACAAAGTCCTTGTCAGGGTCGGAAAGCTCCCATACTTAGACCTAGGGAGTAGTCTAAATACTGGCGGATTCATCGAACTCATTCGGATAGCAAATAAATACAAAACTGACTTAATAGCACTTCAAGAATCCTGCTGGCCGGGCGATTTTGCGTCAATTTCTAAGTATAACTATATTTTCACTATGGGGGAGCTAAGAAGTTCAGACTGGGGACGGCTTTTCTTATTAATAAACGAATTTTGCAAGCGGTTATCGACATGCAATTCATTAACGATCGGTTATCATACATTGTACTAAAGGGTTATTTCAGCAAAAAGGTATTAATCAATGTGCACTGCCCCACCGAGGACAAAAACGGAGACACTAAAGATCTTTTAAAACGAAACAATCAAGCAGGTTTTTGACAAGTTCTCAACGTTTGACGCAAAAATAGTATTGCGAGATTCCAACGCGAAAATTGGGAAAGAACCGAAGTATAGGCCTACAATAGGATCAAAAAGGTTGCGTGGCGCCAGTAATGATAATGGAACTAGAGTAATAAACTTCGCAGTTTCAAAGAACCTCGTTGTCAAAAGCTTATATTTCAAGCATAAAAATATACATAAGGCCACCTGGAAATCACCAGATGGTATCACTCACAATTAGATTGATCACGTCCTAATTGACAGAAGACGTCATACAAACATTCTCGATATAAGATCGTATAGGGAAGCGAATTTGAATTCAAACCATTTTCTTGTGATAGTAAAACTAATATCTAGGCTAGCGTTAAGTAAGAAAAAAAGCCGCACAGAGCCAACAGTTCGTTTCAATATAGATAAGTTCAAAACAGCAACAGAAACATTAAATTATCAAGTTGAGATTTCTAATAGTTTCGACGCTCTCCAAGAACAGAGAGACGATAGCAATAATTACGAGGAGGACCCGGAAACCCTGTGGAGCAATATGGAAAAGACGATGAAGACAGCCGCGAAACTTACGATAGGTTTGAAGAAAGTAACCAAAAGCAAACCATGGTTTGACGAAGATTGCAAACTCTGATTTGAAAAACGTCGGAAGGCCAGACTAAGTAGTTTACAAAATAAGTGCGGTCAAACATTTAAGAAGTATCTCGCGACTAGTAAAAGTACAAATTGGCTTTATAGATCCAAGAAAAGGGAGTGGGAGAAGAATAAAATACTAGCAATAGAAACGCATAATAAACAAAATAACCCGCGTGAGAGGTACAGGGGAATCAATTTTATCAGGAAAGGCTTTCAAAGTAAAACGGAAGTAATGAGAGACGAAAATGGCAATCTGGTAGCCGATGCGGCAGAGAAACTGAATTTATGGAAAAACTATTTCGATAAGTTATTAAATGTACGCGAAGCCCCCGTTGAAGGTAATCTTGGTGAAATCCACACTGCCGATCTGTTAATTGATGATCTTACTGATATAGAAATATAAATGGCCATAAAGAAGTTAAAAAATAACAAGGCCGCGGGTATCGAAGACCTACCGTCAGAACTGAAGAAAAATGGAGGCCCTTGCCTCACAAGGCAAATTTGTAAATTAATACGCGCTGTTCGGAAAAGAGAACACATGCCGAAGGAATGGAATACCTCTATTATTATTCCTATCTTTAAAAAAGGCGATAAAACAAACTGTTACAATTATCGGGGAATTTCACTTGTGCCTTCGTGTTATAAGATCCTGTCCAATGTAATCTTAAGTAGACTAACTCCTTTTGCCGAGGAAATCATTGGGGATTACCAGTGTGGATTCTGCCGAAACCGATCTACAAGCGATCAAATGTTTACAATTAGACAACTGCTAGAAAAAATGGGAATTTAATGAAATAGTGCATCAGCTATTTATCGATTTCAAAAAAGCTTACGACTCTATTATACGCGCACGAATGTACTGGATCCTAGAGTTCTTGTGTGTACCAAGAAAATTAGTTAGACTTATCGAAATTTGCTAACGTGGCAGTAGGGGTAGAGTACGTGCAAACGGAAGTTTATCTGAAGAGTTTCCGATCCGCGATGGCCTAAAACAGGGCGATTCACTTTCGTGCGTCCTTTTTAACTTAGTCTTAGAGTACGTGGTCAGACAAGTACAAGCGAATCCGACCAGTGCTACCCTCAATGGGATAATATAAATTCTTGGGTATGCGGATGATCTTGACTTACTGGGGGATAATAAAGAAACCGGAGCTAAAAATACAGGAATCCTGATCACAAAAGCCAAAGATATTGGCTTGGAAGCTAGCGGATTGAAGACAAAATATATAAGCGTCGACAGGTCTGAACAAAGTAATGTAGGCGGGGATCTAATGGCCGGAAATATGAAATTCGAAAGGGTTAACGAGTTCAAATATCTCGGGTCTATTATAACTAGCAAAAATAATATCAAAACGGAAATCAACGCGCGGCTGCACGCTGGCAATGGGTGCTATTATGCAGCAAACACACTACTAAAATCGCGATTGCTGTCTAGAAACATGAAAGTAAGAATCTACAAAACAATAATAATGCCGGGCATCATGTACGGGTGTGAAACGTGGGCGCTGGCAAAAGGAGAGGAGAATAGGTTCAGAGTTTTTGAAGATAAAGTACTTAGGAAAATCTATGGTCCAAAGAGGGAAAAGGAGTCTGGTGAATGGAGAAAACTGCATAATGATGAGCTGCATGCCTCTCTACGGTTCAGCAAATATTAATAGAGTAATGAAAGCGCGTAAATTAAGATAGGCGGGGCATGTAGCCAGAATGGGCAATGAAAGAACAGTGGGGCAAGTTTTAAGAGGGAGAGTGATTGGTAACAGACCCCTAGGCAGACCGAGAAACAGATGGGAGAAAGATGTAAGGGATGATCGATAATAATAATAATAGTATGACGTAGGGATGTGGCGAGCCCATCGCCCGAGAGCTCCGGCTCTTGCAGTCAGCCGCGTTGCTTTGGGCTAACTCCCCAATGCAACGAATTATGCGGTTACGACACAAGTATCGCGCAGTGCCACCCACAATAGGCCTCTCTCGGATGGAGGCCATGGTTCAGTTGGGAGTGGCAATAGGAACGAACCGAGGCGACGACCAGGCAACGACCCCGGACAAACGCGAGAACATCATGGATTCATGAAGAGGTTACATGACCGTTGGGGCAATATGCACCCGGAATATGCTCATAAAAGCCTCAGTATTTAAGAGATCAGGTATCCTTCTTGCGAAAAAACGGATATGAAGCTCTTTATCAACAGGAAGAGGAGCAACATCCTCCAGCGAACATTCCACCCGTTCCAGCAAGACCACCTTTGCAGATAGCCGGTAATGCCAGCATGAGAAGTAGGAGATCTATCCACCAAAAAGTCTTCCTCAGGATGGACAAATTAGCTGAAGCTAATACTGCTCTCTGCGATTTGCTCCCTGAAGATGTTAACCTCTGGAATCTGAACTGTGCAGTTTACGAGAAGGCGGTTTCCCTGCTTAGCGACGATGGAAGTAACGATACTTCGGTACGTCTGAGTAAGACACGCGAGCGTATTGCACAGCTTCAGTTCAAAATTGAAACGGCGAGACGGCATGCATCAAATGTTCAGTGTGTGATTAGCTACATAACATCAAATAAAAAGTTCACTCCAAAAGTTAGGGCAATTGCTCGAAACTTGAGGAAAGCAAATCACACGCTGAACAAGTGTAAACTGTCGATCATCAAGCAGCACTGGATGCAAAAAATAAGATGTCTTTCAACAGCGAAACAGCGCCTTGAACGGCGAGTCAAGTGGATTCAAGAAAATTCCACCTTTTCTATTAATCCTTCCCGTCTGTTCAATAAAGCGTCGTGTGTAGTTAAAAATCCGCCTAGTCGAGAAAAGATTCAAGTCTTCTGGGAGCAAGTATATGGAGATACTCATCAGCTAAATGAAGACGCTTCTGATATATTTATCTTTCGTAACTTTTGCCAAAGGCAAAGGTTACAAGGTCCAGAAGAAGAGTGTCCACTAATTACTGCTGAAGAAGTGAAGAAAGTTATCGCTAGAACTAAGAACTTTTCAGCGCCAGGGCCAGATAAAATCAACAACTTTTGGTGGAAGAAGTTTACTTCTACGCACCAACATCTAGCTCGTATATTTACTACTTTCTTAAACGGAGAACAACCCGTCCCGCAGTGGCTAGTGGAAGGACGCACGGTATTGATCCCTAAGACCGGAGATTTGTCAAGTCCGAAGAACTACAGGCCCATAGCTTGTTTAAACACCAGCTACAAGCTATTTACTGGCATCCTCAAAGAGAGGATACTAACATCTATCGAGCCGGTATGGAGTGTAATAGTCGAACAACGTGGATGCAAGAGAGGGCTGGCAGGTTGCAGGGAGAACCTGTTAATAGACAGGTGTATTACTCAGGACTCGATCAGGTATCGACGCAATCTGTCCATGGCTTGGATTGATTACCGTAAGGCATTCGATAACACGAACCATGAGTTAATTATTAAGCTCCTTGAGTGCATGGAGGTGCATCCAAAAATAGTGAGATGCATAAAAGAGCTTGTGCTCTTGTGGAGGACAAGATTTGTCATAACATCTGACAAAAGACAAGTGACTACAAGCTTTGTCACATATAAGAGGGGGGTCTTTCAAGGAGACTCTCTAAGTCCGATACTTTTCTGCATCTCCCTCTTGCCTCTATCTATTGTGCTCCGAGGCAAAAGCTCTGGATACCTATGTAGCCCGCCGCACAGAAGAGAATATAAGGTCAACCACCTTTTATACATGGACGACCATAAACTCTTTGCTTCCTCAAAAAAGGACCTTAACATCCTTTTAGATGCGGTAAATAGGTATTCTAAAGCGATTGGCATGAGCTTTGGACTGGACAAGTGTGCCTGCGTCCACCTACACCAAGGAAAACTAGAAACTACATCATCCCGTGACGATCAGGATGTTCAACTCATAGGCGGAAATACCATTCAACATCTTGGTATTGGACAAACATATACATATCTTGAAATACCGCAAGCGGAAACCCAAAATGTGCATGATTTAAAAACGGCCCTTGGAAAAAGGTATCGCCAAATGCTCAGAAAAATTTGGGCTTCCGAATTATCTGGAAAGAATAAAATCCACGCGACCAATATGCTGGCCGTTCCTGTACTGCTCTATACGTTTGGTGCAGTAAAATGGAACGTCGATGAGTTGAAGCAACTTGATCGAAGCACACGCAAGATGATGAAAATACATCGAAGTCTTCATCCTAGATCTTCCGTACCTCGGATATATCTCCCTCGCGATAAAGGGGGTAGAGGCTTGCTAAGCTTGGAGTGTCTTCATCGAAGAACGGTTCTGGCTACAGCCTGCTCAGTTCTAAAAAGCACGGATTCCCTGATGCGACTTGTACATCAACATGAAGTCGCCAATGCTGCTGTGTTTTTATACCATGCCGCAGATAGGGCCGCAGAGGAGCTTGACCTCCCATTTAATTCCAGCGACACTACACAAGGGCTAGCATCACTAACACCTCTGGTGCTCAAAAGTCGTATACAGGAAGCAGAACATACGCTCCTACTAAGAGAACATGTTGAGAAACCCCTCCATGGTAAGTTCTACGGCATCCTACGTAGAGAAGAGCTCTCGATGGGTCTGTCCAACATGTTTCTCAAGTCTGCTGGATTGAGATCGGAGACCAAGGGATTTCTTTTTGCTTGTCAAGACGGCGTCATACACACCTTAGTTTACCGCGAGCGCATAATGAATGTACCTGTACGCGATACCAACTGCCGAGCGTGCAAGCAAGAGCCCGAAACACTTGGACATGTTCTCAGTGGATGCTCTAAATATGCACGCTGCGCGTACATAGAGAGACACAATGCAGCTCTAAAAGTGATATATTACCATCTTAGGCATTTCTATGGTGTTGATCTATTGCCCGTCTTGCCATACGCCCAGGGGGAACTCGAGTCAGTTGTGGAGAATGATCAGTGTAAGATCTACTGGAATTTCTCATTCTCCGCCACTCAACGTATCAGTGCTACGAAGCCTGACATTGTCCTCCAAGATCTGAAGAACAAGATCATTTACGTGATTGAATTCTCGGCACCAGCCGATGGTAATATCACGGCAAAGGAGGGAGAAAAACTGGCGAAATATCAAGCACTTCTTTTCGAGCTGAGTAGGCTGTACCAAGGCTACAAAGTCCATGTTATAATTCTCATAATCGGCTGCCTTGGAGGTATGAAAGCTTCATTTATTAGCCAACTCAACAAGATTCCGGCTTGCCAGCGTCACGCTCATTTCATCGCGAACCGGATGCAAAAGGCTGTTCTCCTGGGATCACTCCATCTGGTCCGTCAACACTGTTCCTCTTAAATTCTGAAAAGATTGGTAGCTCTAAAAAAGTATCCAGAGATGAAACCTTCATCTCCAGCTGTCTTGTCTGCCGCGTAAGGTCATCCGCGGCTAGAGACCTGACTCCAAGGAACAGTGTTGCCCGATGTTATCACGCGTAATTTTCCCGCTCTTGCTTACCTTCTAGGACAGAAGGAGCAGAAGCGGATGACGTACACGTTCCAGTAGCTTTGGGATTGGTTTCATTTGGAATCATGATCGAAGCTGCCGGAGCCTACAACTTCTCATAATAACAATGAGCTTGCAATTATTAAATAATCCTAATGTCATATTAGCGTGTATTTTATTTCTTCAAGGATTATCTACAAATCTCTTTGGTTCGTTTTAGTGTTGAAAAATTTATTTTACAATAACATTATTTATAAAATTAAGAAATATACAATTCCTAAAACTATTTTTTGTCGAATAAAAACGTATCAAAGAAATTTGTAGAAATAATAGGTCACAAAAATAATTACCTCTATTAATATATGACATATAAAATTTATTAGAAGAAGAATATACATATATATAGTTAGAAGTTTGTCATAACGACAACTGCAGGACTTCGCCGGCAGCGGGAGCTAATCTGAAAAATTTCACCCCTTCCCAGCGAAATCACGGTAAAATTTCGGCTGTAACCACGTCTCACGACCGTGAGATGGGCGGTTACAGTCTGCGAAGAATTCAATACGATTACCTGGCAAAATTCTCGTACACCCTGAGGACAGGGAGCGACCCAAGGACGACCGCCTTGTGCATTTCCCCCGCAAGTGTCTCAGCATTTTGTTGACACACAGGGATGCTTTTCAGGCTATTAACCAGAGAAACTTTGGCACCTCTAAGAGCACCGATGATTAAGATGATTAGCTTAACAGAACATTCAGGGTATAACCATCGCAACTCCCTTATAAGATCTTTATACCTCTCTTTCTTTTCTTTCTCCTTGGCTGTGACGTTTTTGTCAGCTGGTGCCGGAAATTCGATAACGAACATGGTTCGTTTCTGGAAGTCAAGGAGAACTAAGTCAGGTCTCGAATGCGCAACAGGAACAATTGTCGAGAATAGGAAGTTCCAGTATATACGGCACTTCTCTTTTTCGATCATTGACTGACTCTATTTCCCTAGGAGCGTTTAGCGAAGCGGTATTTGGGCTAATTCCGTAAGAGTGACCGAGATGGTAATGAAGCACTCTTAGTGCCGCATTGTGCCTTTGCATGTAGGTCGTTCCCGCATGAGTTGGATAACTAGATAGTATGGGTCCTAGATGCTCGGGGTGTGCATGACACGCTCTGCAGCTATCGTCGGGAATATCTTGGCTAAAAATGTGGCCACGGTATGCTAGAGTGGAAATGACACCGTCTTGACATGCCGAAAGGAAACCCTTCCTGCCCGACTTCAATCCGCGTGATTGAAGGAAAGCATACGTTAGCTCATACGACATCGACTGATCCTCCACATTTCTGTGGAAGATGCCGTGCATTCTCTTGTCGAGGAGCTCTTCTCGGAAGTTTTTCTCCTGTGCTTTCTTAATCCGGGCCTCCAGGAGGGAGTATTCAAGATGGATAAGATTTGATGCATTTCGCAAACCCCTGGTATTTAAGTCAAGGCCGAGTGTCTCAGCAACCTCCTCCACTGCTTTGTACAGAACCGCCCCTTTGCCCACTTCTTCGTGTTTCCTGACCATTTTAAGAGGAGGGTCTTGTCCATTTGCAACTATATGTGCTATACCCAGAATAATCCTGTTGTGAAGACATTCAAGATTCAGTATTGCGCGACCACCTAGGCGGCGTGAGATGTAAAGTCGCGGAACAGAAGACCAAAGGTGCATGCTTTTGTTCATGTGCAAAACCTTTCGCGTCCCGATATCAAGGGATCTGAGCTCGTCCTTCGTCCATGGAACCACTCCAAGTGAAAAGAGTACTACCGGGACGGCAAGCATGTTCGTTGCATATAATTTGTTCTTAGCCGACAGTTCGGATTACCAAATCTGCCGGATGAGACGATTGTATCTGCTTCGGAGAATGACCTTCATAGACGTCACGTCCTGAATGCGGCTCTGTAGCACGCCCAGGTATGTATAGGTCTGTCCAGCGCTAAGGTGTCGTTTAGCGCTTCTGTCGACGAGCTCAGGGTTTTCGGAGATGCCATCAAGTTTTCCTTACTTCAAATTAACCTTGGCGCATTTCTCCAACCCGAAATCCATTCCAATCTCTTGAGTGTACCCTTTGACAATTTTTAGAGCTTGATGTAGTTTCTCTTGATTCCTAGCACAGATCTTGAGATCGTCCATGTAAAATACATGAGTGACCTAATGCTTCCGATCTCCAGGTTTGCCATAGAGGTACCCTTCGGAATGGCGAAGTGCGAAAGACAGTGGCAATAATGTGAGGCAAAAGAGAAGAGGGCTCATGGTGTCACCCTGAAACACACTTCTCTGAAAGGTGAAACTGTTAGTGATCACACGATGTTTTCCAGATGAGACAGTCAATCTGGTTTTCCAAAGCGGCATTAATCTCTCTATGCACCTCACGATGTGTGGATGAACCTTTAAGCTTTCCAACAGACAGATGATAAACCTCTGGGAGGTTTAATCGAAAGATTTCCGGCAATCAATCCAGGCCATCCATAGGAATCGCTGATAGGATGGTGCGTCTTTACAAACACATCTATCGATGAGCAGGTTCTCCCGACATCCTGCTACGCCTTTCTTTGAGCCGCGTTGTTCATACATCTCTCGCCAAGCAGGTCCAATTTTCCGAACAATCATATCATTTAGGATAGCTGTGAAGATCTTACACAGTGTGTTCAGACAAGTTGTTGGCCTGTAATTCTTAGGGTCGGCTAAGTTGCCCGTCTTCGGCAGGAGCACTGTGCGCCCTTCCACCAACCACTCCGGAATAGGCTCTTCCGACTTTTGATATAAGGTGAAAATTCGGGCCAGATGCTGGTGGGTTGAAGGAAACTTCTTCCACCAGAAGGTCTTGATACCATCTGGACCGGGAGCAGAATATTTCTTCATGCCTCTTAATACGTTTTTCACCTCGTCGGTAGTGATAGGTGGGCATTCCTCCTCAGCTATTATGAGGGCATTGCACAGTTCCTTGAAGCCACTTATGTTATTTGAGTCTTCTTGAAGTGGATGCTGGACTTCGTAGACTTCTCTCCAAAATGCTTCGACCTCCTCTGGTTTGGGCGGATGGTCGACAGTAACTGGAGGGTCTTGGAAAAGTCGAGTTAGATAGTACTCGTATTATGTCGACAATATGCTGCCTGATGATCTGTAGCTTTGACTTGTTGATTTTCTGATGACCGATCCGCAGTTCGAACGTGAACTTTCGAACCTAGGCAGTGAAAGTCCTGTCAGATGTTATGTAGTCAATCACACACTGTTTGCGGGAAGCGTACTGTCTTTCCCAGACGATCTTCGTGATGGGTTGGTGTATTCGTCTTTTGTCTTATGATCAACCGTTGATTTTGTTTTACGGTTTGCATCTGCCAAAGTTCTTACTGCACTGTACACCCCACAATTGATAGTCCAGAAGTCGGATTCTTCGGAAAAATCTCCACGGAGCTCATCATCCAGTTCATTCAGATCTCCGGGCTTGGGAGAAACCTTAATGTTGATGTTTCTCCGAGTCCTGAAGCATCGTTCTTCGTCTATTGGATGCCTGTTCGCGGTTGGTCTTAGTGTCGCCACTCTTTCTCTGTTGCCGGCTTGTTCTGGCTGCGGTAAAGTAGGCGCTCTGCTTACATAGCCCCTTTTTTGGAGTTGTTCGGCATGGTTTCGCGGACGATCACGCGAAAAGTGCGAGATCTCTGGCGGAATGAACGTTGTGAACCTACCTCAAACTTACCTACAATGTTGACCTTGAGGTCATTCTTCCATGTCATTCAAAGGTGAGAATGGGTTTTTAATGGGAAACTTTGATTTGGAGACCGGATTCAAAAAAGAAAATAATTTGACGCGAAAATGTGACTCGATTTGTTGCTGTACTAGCCATGATTCGTTCAGATCACATAACTCTGAAGGAAGCTTTAGTTGAAGGAGATCATCTGCGCAGGATAAGATTTTGTGAGTGTGCAGTGCAACAAATTAATAATGACAATAATTTTTTCAATTACGTGCTCTTCAGTGATGAGGCTACGTTTAAAAGTACTGTAGTATTAAATCGACATAATTCTCATTATTGGTCTCCGGTAAATCCTCATTGGAGGCAAGAGATTGATCATCAACATCGCTGGAGTGTAACTGGTTGGTGTGGTATCGTTAATGGATATTTAGTAGGTCCATATTTTTTTGATCGCAATGTCGATAGAGATGATTATTTACAGTTACTCCAAAAAAACTTCCAATTTTACTTGAAAACTTCGACCTATTCACACGAGCGAGAATGTGGCTACAACAGGATGGCGCGGCCCCACATTCCGCTCTTCTCGTTAGAGATTTTCTGAATGAAATTTTTCCAGGTCAGTGGATAGGTACAGGAGGCCCCGTTGAATGGCCGCCAAGGTCGCCTGACCTTGCGTCACCCTATTTTTATTTGTTGGATTATCTACGAGATATAGTTTACCGCACGAGACCTATTACGAGAGAAAACATGATTGAAATAATTAGGACAGCGTGCTTGAACATTCCACGTGAAGTATTATTAAACACCAGAAGACATTTCCATCGACGAATCGAACTTTGTCAACAAATAAATTGTGCAACTTTTGAACATCTCATGGATTGAGTAAGTTTACACGAAACCAGCCCTTTTCAGGGTTAAAGGGTACTCAATATCCGACCAAGCAACCTCCTCGTGGTGAGTATCGGGTAATGATAATGCTGGAGGTACAACATAATGTTTGTTATCTTAGGGTTTGTGGGCTCGGGGATTGTGACCTAGGAACTGAAAAGCATGCGGGCTCTAAATGACATTGGATATTGATCGAAAGGTCAGAGTTGTTAGCACATTTTTGCGTTAAATTATTTTCTTGTTTGAATCCGGTATTCAAAAATGGCCTCAAATTCAATATTGTTGAGGTCGTTGTCACACTTGAGGTATCTTCACAACGTTCATTCCGCCAAAAAACTTAGATGAACAGCTACCAGGCTGTTTTTAGCATTTGACCTTGAATTGCCCTTATCACGGTCAGGAAAAAAAAATTTTAAAACATCATTCCAGACGTAAAATTTTCCACTCTTTCCGAATCCGGTGACAAAAATAGGGATTCCCATTTAAAAAAAAAAAACAGAGTTGATCTTGAAAAAAAACCTTCAAGGTCAAGTACAAGGTCAATTTTGAGGTGACCATCACATGCCCCCCTGCAAACACAATAACCTTTGTCTGGAACATATTCTCCGAAAAAGTCTAATTCATAAGTTGTCTACGTGGATTGATTAAAATGGGACACCTAGTATATATATATATATATATATATATATATATATATATATAATTTTAAAAAAAGTTAAACAACCACCGCAGGGTACTACTAAGAGCAACTGCCATCTAAAAGAAAATGTCAATAGCCCCCCGTAGAACCGCGGTAAAATACACCTATGGCCACGTCTCACGTCCGTGGGATGGGTGGTCACAGGGCACGACGAAATCACAACGACAGGCCGGCGAAACCCTCGTGAGTCTTGAGGACACAAAGCGACCCAAGGATGACAGCTTTCTACATCCCTCTCGCAAGTGCCTTGGCATATTTTTGGCGCGCGGGTATGGCTTTAAAGTTACGAACGAGTGATAATTTCGCACCTCCGAGAGCACCTATCACAAGGACAATTTCGTACCAAATATTTTCGGTACAGTCGTTGCAGCTCTCTTTTAAGGTCTTGATACCTCTCCTCTTTTTCATTTTCCTTTGCAGTGATGTTGTATTCGGACGGAGCCGAGAATTCGTTCACGAATATAGTTCGTTTCTCGAAGTCTTGGATAACTACCAACACCGTAAGAGCGACAAAGGTGGTAATGAAGTACTCTTAGGGCCGCATTATGTCTATAGATATACGTTGTTTCTGCGCGGGTCGGACACCCCGATAGTATGTGTTCTAGGTACCCAGCGAGTGCATGACACGATCTGCACCTATCACTGGGAACTTCTTGACATAAAATGCGGGCGCGATATGCTACGGTGGAGATTACACCATTCTGGCATGCGAAAATAAAGCCCTCTGTACCTGATTTGAGCCCTGATGATTTGAGGAAAGCAAAAGTTTGCTCCTTTGACAAGGACTGATTTCTACACTTCTGTGAAAGTTTCCGTACATATGCTTGTCGAGTAGCTCTTGGTGACATTTTCCAACCTCTGCTTTCTTTACTTCGACTTTTAGACGTGAAGCATCTAGATGGAGTGATGCTCCTTCGCCAATCATCTCGTGGTTTCTGACCATCTTTAGGAGAGGATCTCTGCCATTCGCAACGATGTAAGCTGTACTTGAAACAATTCGGTTATGAAGACACTGGAGATCCAGAAGTCCGCGTCCGTCTTGACGGCGTGAAATGTATGATCGCGGAACTAACGAATGGATATGCAAGCTTTTATACATATGCATGATCTTACGCGTGGTGACATCTAGGGCCTTAAGCTCGTTTTTCGTCGATAGAACCACCCCAAACGAGTAGAGATGAACCGGGACGGCAAGCATGTTTGTCGCAGATACCTTGTTCAACACCGACAGATTGAAAGACCAAATCTGTCGAAGAAGATGCTTGTATCTGCTTCGGAGAGACTCCTTCACTGATGTTACGTCCTGAATGCGGCTTTGAGGCACGCCCAGGTATGCATAGGTCTCTCCAGTGTTGAGATGTCTAATATCACTTATATCCACAAGCCCAGGGTCCTTGGGAAAGCCAGTAATCTTTCCTTTCTTCAAATGAATTTTGGCACACTTGTCCAAACCAAAGTCCATCCCAATATCTCCTGTGTAGTTCTTGACGATATTTATAGCAGTTTGAAGTTTGCTTTTACCAGCGGCATAGACCTTCAGGGAATCCATATAAAATACATGCGTGACCTTATGCTCACGCTGATTAGTATCGCCACAGAGGTATCCAGAAGAATTTCGTAGTGCGAGAGATAGGGGCAGAAGTGTGATGCAAGAAAGCAAAGGGCTCATACTAGCCTCTTGAAAGACGCCCCTCTGGAAGGTGACGTTGTTCGCCGTCAGACGATAATTCCTAGATGAGATAGTAAATCTAGTTTTCCAAAGAGGCATCAATCTCTCTATGCATCTCACTATGTGTGGATGTACCTTCAAGCTTTCCAACAGACAGATGATAAGTCTATGAGAGGTTGAATCGAAAGCTTTCCGGTAGTCAATCCAGGCCACTGACAGGACGCGCTGATGGACTGTAGCGTCTTTAAAGACACACCTGTCAATCAGCAGGTTCTCTCGACAGCCTGCTACACCTTCTTCCAAGCCACGTTGTTCGTACATCTCTCGCCATACAGGCTCAATTCGTCGAACAATCCTGTTGTTTAGGATAGCTGTAAAAATCTTATACAGTGTGTTCAAACAAGTTATTGGCCTGTAATTCTCTGGTTTGGACAAGTCGCCTTTTTTCGGTAGGAGTATAGTGCGTCCTAACACTAGCCACTGCGGAATGGGCATCTCCGACTTTAAATATGAGGTGAATATGCGGGCCAAATGTTGGTGTGTAGAAGTAAACTTCTTCCACCAAAAGTTCTTGATACAATTTGGTCCAGCACCAGAAAAGTTCTTCGTGCCTCTAATTGCTTTTTTCACCTCCTCGGCAGTGACTGATGGGCACTCCTCCTCAGATTTTATGAGGCTGTCGCAAAACTCCTTGAAGCGGATGATTTTGTCAGTATCTTCTTTCAACTCTAGTGTTTTCGGGATCTTGTACACGTCTCTTCAAAAAGTCTCTACCTCATTGGGCTTGGGTGGATTTTTTTCAAAAACAAGGGGATCACTGAAGATGCGTGATGGGTCAGCAAGAAACTGTTGATTCTCCCTGTTCCATCTCTCCCTCTTCTGTATCCTCCTCCTTGCGTCAGATAACAGCCTTATTTTGCCAACAATATGCTGTTTGATTGTCAGCAGCTTTTACTTGTTCAGTGTGTGATTCAAGGTCCTTAGTTCTTGGGCGAACTTTCGAACCCTTTCCGTGAACGGTCTACCAGATGTTATGTTGTCAATCACACATTGAACACGGCACGCATTCTGTCTTGCCCATCCAATTTTCTTGTTCAGTTGATGCAAGCGTCTTCTTGTCTTTTGATCCATCGTCGGTTATATATATATATATATATATATTTCGGTTTCGGTTTCGATTCTCTTGGAATAGAACCGAAGGGCTTATGACAAAGCAACCAAACGCGTCCTCGCGTTGCGGATAGAGGGTCCCCGCACCAAGGGTTTTTGCTGAATATGGTTACAATAATTAATAAGCAGTCGCGAACAATTGTCCAGGGATGGTTCCGAAGGTATAACCCCAAGCGAAGGTGTGAGAACCGTGCCGAAAGCTGCATGGCACCTGGGTGAGGTGTCTTTAACGGTGACTCTGGGATACCGGGCGACGTTTCAGAGTATCAGCCTTATCCTTGCACGCGGGGCTCTACAAGGATTGACAAACCCTTTGCCTAGCTGCTCGTAGGAACAACAATGGAACCAACAAACCACCAAAATGTTGTAGATGCGGTTCAAAATAATCGAACGCGCAGAGCACCCGACAATGGATCGGCAAACAATGCCGATCATCCTAGAGTTCGGGATGCTGAAAATAATTTAGATGGAAACACGACGACGAACCGGCGAAACGCCCACATTGAGTGGACGGATCAACTTAAGAACGACGTGCTACACTGCTACGATGCCAGTATTATCTCTGTTCGCGGAGGATTTATGGCGCTTATGCATACTCTGTGGTGCCAGAAACACCCAGAGCTTCAATACGTTTCGCATCAGTCTTTGCGAAATCAAGCCGACTACCTCCGGAAAAGTGGATATGTACGCGGAGCGCTTGCTCAACATGCAGGTTCCTCTAACGCCCCAAGATCTGGCCGAAATGGATGCCTCCCTTCGTGGAGATATCTCGCAAGAGTCCGACCTCTGGACCATCAACTGCTCAGTTTATGGTGCTACGAGAGCTTTGGCTGATTCAAATCGAAGGCTGAAACCGACGATGGATCAGAAGGCCAGAAGACGCTTGCATCAACTGAACAAGAAGATTGGATGGGCAAGACAGAATGCGTCCCGTGTTCAATGTGTGATTGACTATATAACATCTGGTGGACCGTTCACGGAAAGGGTTCGAAAGTTCGCCCAAGAACTAAGGACCTTGAATCACACACTGAACAAGTCAAAGCTGCTGACAATCAAGCAGCATACAGTTGACAAAATAAGGCTGTTATCTGACGCAAGGAGGAGGATACAGAAGAGGGAGAGATGGAACAGGGAGAATCAACAGTTTCATGCTGACCCATCACGCCTTTTCAGTAATCCCCCTGTTTTTGTAAAAAATCCACCCAAGCCCAAGGAGGTAGAGACTTTTTGGAGAGAGGTGTACAAGATCCTGAAAACACTAGAGTTGAAGGAAGATACTGCACGAAGAACTTTTCCGGTGCTGGACCAGATTGTATCAAGAACCTTTGGGTGGAAGAAGTTTACTTCTATACACCAACATTTGGCCCGCATATTCACCTCATATTTAAAATCGGAGACGCCCATTCCGCAGTGGCTGGTGTTAGGACGCACTATACTCCTACCGAAAAAAGGCAACTTGTCCAAACCAGAGAATTACAGGCCAATAACTTGTTTGAACACACTGTATAAGATCTTTACAGCTGTCCTAAACAACAGGATCGTTGGACGAATTGAGCCTGTATGGCGAGAGATGTACGAACAACGAGGCCCGAAAAAAGGCGTAGCAGGCTGTCGAGAGAACCTGCTGATTGACAGGTGTGTCTGTAAAGACGCCACAGTCCATCAGCGCGTCCCTTCAATGGCCTGGATTGACTACCGGAAAGCTCTCGATTCAACCTCTCATAGATTTATCATCTGTCTGTTGGAAAGCTTGGAGGTACAGCCACACATAGTGAGATGCATAGAGAGATTGACGCCTCTTTGGAAAACTAGATTTACCATCTCGTCTAGGAATCATCGTCTGACGACAAACAAGTTCACATTCCAGAGGGGCGTCTTTCAAGGGGATAGTATTAGCCCTTTGCTTTTTTGCATCACACTTCTGCCTCTATCTCTCGCACTACGAAATTCTTCTGGATACCTCTGTGGCGACACTAATCAGCGTGAGCATAAGGTCACTCATGTATTTTATATGGATGACCTGAAGATCTATGCCGCTGGTAAAAGCAAACTTCAAACTGCTATAAATATCGTCAAGAACTACACAGGAGAGATTGGGATAGACTTTGGTTTGGACAAGTGTGCCAAAATTCATTTGAAGAAAGGAAAGATTACTGGCGTTCCCAAGGACCCTGAGCTTGTAGATATAAGCGTTATTAGACGTCTTGACACTGGAGAGACCTATACATACCTGGGCGTGCCTCAAAGCCGCATTCAGGACGTCACATCAGTGAAGGAGTCTCTCCGAAGCAGATACAAGCATCTTCTTCGACAGATTTGGTCTTCCAATCTGTCGGCGTTCAACAAGGTATCTGCGACTAACATGCTTGCCGTCCAGGTTCTACTCTACTCGTTTGGCGTGGTTCAATGGACGAAGAACGAGCTTAAGGCCCTTGATGTCACCACGCGTAAGATCATGCATATACATAAAAGCTTGCATATCAATTCGTCAGTTCCGCGATTATACATTTCACGCCGTCAAGGCGGACGCGGACTTCTGAATCTCCAATGTCTTCATAACCGAATTGTTTTAAGTACAGCTTACATCGTTGCGAATGGCAGAGATCCTCTCCTAAAGATGGTTACAAACCACGAGATGATTGGCGAAGGAGCGTTCCTTTACAAAGCCGCGGAGCAAGCTGCCGAGACCCTTGACCTGAATTTCAACATCAAAAGTGAGGAAAGTGCATTACTCCATCCAGATGCTTCATGTTTAAAAGCCGAAGTAAAGGAAGCAGAGGTTGGAAAATTTCACCAAGAGCTACTCGACAAGTATATGCGCGGAAACTTTCACAGAAATGTAGAAAAACAGTCCTTGTCAAAGGAGCAAACTTTTGCATTTCTTAAATCATCAGGGCTCAAATCAGGTGCAGAGGGCTTTATTTTCGCATGCCAGAACGGTGTAATCTCCACCGTAGCATATCGCGCCCGCATTTTATGTCAAGAAATTCCCAGTGATAGGTGCAGATCGTGTCATGCACACGCTAAGTGCCTAGAACACATACTATCGGGGTGTCCGACCCACGCAGGAACAACGTATATCTATAAACATAATGCGGCCCTAAGAGTACTTCATTACCACCTTTGTCGCTCTTACGGTGTTGGTCGCGACCCTGCCCTGCCGAACGCTCCAAGGGTTATAGAGTCAATTGTCCAAAACGAGAAGTGCCAGATTTTCTGGAACTACGATTTTCGGGCAGCATTCTCCGTTGCGCACTCGAGGCCTGACATTGTTCTCCAAGACTTCGAGAAACGAACGATATTCGTGTTCGAATTCTCGGCTCCGTCCGAATACATCACTGCAAAGGAGAAAGAAAAAGAGGAGAGGTATCAAGACCTTAAAAGAGAGCTGCAACGACTGTACCCAAAATATTCTGTACGAGTAATTGTCCTTGTGATAGATGCTCTCGGAGGTGCCAAGCTATCACTGGTTCGTAACTTTAAAGCCATACCCGCGTGCCAAAAATATGCAAAGGCACTTGCGAGATGTATGCAGAAAGCTGTCATCCTTGGGTCGCTTCGTGTCCTTCAAGACACACGAAGGTTTGGCCGGCCTGTCGTTGTGATTTCGTCGTGCCCTGTGACCACCCATCTCACGGATGTGAGACGTGGTCATAGGTGTTTTACCGCGGTTCTATTGGGGGCTATTGACATTTTCTTTTTAGATGGCATTTGCTGTTAGTGGTACCCTGCGGTGGTTGTTTAACTTTTTTCTCAATTATATATACATCTCACGGATGTGAGACGTGGCCATAGGTGTATTTTACCGCGGTTCTACTGGGGGCCATTGACATTTTTTCCAGATGGCAGTTGCTCTTAGTCGTACCCTGCGGTGGTTGTTTAACTTTTTTTTCAATTATATATATATA